>PVIR01043163.1:0-11878 GCA_004026965.1 Petromus typicus | reverse complement strand
AAAAATATGGGAAAGATTTAAACATTTCACCCAGGAAGATGGTAAATAAGCCTACAATAAAAGATGTTCAACATCATCTACTAGGAAAATGCAAACCAAAACCTCTATGAGATAACACTGTGCTTGCATTAGAATGAATAAAATACTAACAATATTAAGTGTTGGTGAGGATATAAAGAAAGGAAAACACTCCAACACTGTTGGTGAGGTGCAAGATGGTACAGCCACTTTGAAAAATAGCTTATAATTTTCTTATAAATTTAAATCTCATGAGTTTCATACTATTGGATCATATTTCAAATTCAGAGAACAGGTCAGTGGCTATAGGATAGGGTGGGGGAGGTTATGGCACAAAGACGGTCATGGAGAATCTGTGGGCTGGAGCAGCTTTGCACTCCCTCTGTAGTAATGCAAAGTGGCCATATGTAGAGCCTCATGGAACTGTGAACTTAGGCAAAAAGCCCCTCAGTTCTACTGTTTGTTCACTGAAAGTTTTAAATTTTAGCTGTATTTATAGTGTTGTTACTTTGTACTCCTTCCAAGAATCATATATACATTTAAATGCCTGTCTTTATATTGTGAAATAGAAAATGCTCAATGTAAAATAGGAAGAAGGGGGAAAATGTTGAGATTGTAACAAAAAAGTAAGGAAACAAATTTTATGTATATGGGGGGCAGTAGGGTGGGTAGGGCTATGAGAAAAAATGAGAATTAAGTTGTGTCTTATACTGGTACAAATCTCCATTATGGAGTGCAATCATGATGTGTATATGTAATGTACCAATAAGAATTAAAAAATTTAAAAAAAAACTGCAAAACACTGCTACAAGTTATGGTCAGATAAAAGATACCAATAAAAACATTGGATGTGTATATAAAATATACCAAGAAAATCAATTTTTAAAAAAGAAACTTAGAAAATGTGAACAGACAAGAAGGTCTGATGACAAAGGCCTTGGGTGGTCTTGGAGTGTTTCCCAGAAAGATGAACACAACTCCTATGAGTCAGAATAAGGAACAAGCATGCCATAGGAGGGGTGACTGATGAGGACCAGTGAAGTAGTGAATGAGAGGTGGTTCCAACAAGCATGGTGATCAGTGTCCCCACAAGTTGTCCCCAGGAGCATCTCCAGCTCACCAAGGTCACTGCACTCTGAACTTCCCACCCAGGTAACACTATACTGTGACAGTTGGCCTCTGGCTCAGTATACAACAGCTCTACAAGAGTTATACTAATTGAGGGATTCCAGACAAGAGCATGTATGTGTGTGTGTGTGTGTGTGTACAGATTGATTATTTCAAGAAATTTACTTATACAATTATATCATAAAGCAGAAAATCCAAAACCTTCAGGGTGAGCTGGTAAGCAGGAGCCCTAGGAAAGAGTCAAGGTTAAAATTCAGCCCAAAGGCATTAGGCTGGGAAAGTAGGAAAAGGCCACAGTGTAGTTCAAGTCTAAAGGCCTCTAGGTGCCTTTGAGGAGGATAAAGATTAACGGTGTAAATTCTTGGCAGTTTTCCAGGCTCCTTCCTTAAAGGAAACCAATCTCCCTTTCATTCAAGAGGTCTGGGGCCATAAACTGGCTCAAGTCTGGAGACTGACTGAGGGGCCATTACTCTCTTTTTATGATTCAAGCTAGACTTTTGCTCACTTGACCTAGAACTTCACCACTTCTGCAGATCAAGAAAGAATTTAGCAGGCTTCCTGTCCATTTCACTTCTAAGAACACCATAATCAAACAGCTGATGTCACAAATCTGCACAAATCAGACTAGCCCGAGCACTGTTGTCCATTACAGAAACATAGCAGCCTTACCCTGGAGAGCAGAGAGCCACCAACTGGCCCCTGTCACTCTGAGATCCAGTTACTTCCACTCCAAGGAGATGTTTCAATTTAGGGACTGCCGTCCCACTTGTAAGGCTTGAGCCAGGCAGCAATGCTGGAGCCCTCCTCATGAATCTTGTGCTCAGGACTGTGATGAAAGGTATGACTTCTGGACCCTCCCTGTGTGGGCGAGCAGCTCTGAAGTGACAAATCCACACCAGCATTCCGGTCGTCCTAAGCTTGGAGTCCTTTCCTCCACATTAAACCATAGCAAGTCAGGCTTGTCCAGCTCACTGGCTGCAGCTGCCTCTTGGTCGAGGCTTTAATCAGCCAACCAAACTATGTCCTTTCTAACTCCTCAAGCAGCTGCAAAATTAAATGCATAATCTGTTCTGTGGGCTCACATGATCCTGATCCAGGTTGATGTTCCTTCTGCCACTAGCCCACACCCTTAACTTCCCATAAAGTCCTCTACTCTTCCGTCCTCAGGAGAAAAAGTCCACTGACTGCCGCCACAGCAGGATCCTACTTTAGGGAAACAGCTGTGATACAAGCCAGATCCAGGCCAGACGTGCACACCCTGAGCCTCTACTGTGCCCCAGAAGCTGGGCTTGCAGAAACTGTGTCGTGTCAGATGTGTTTGTGCTCGATGGTGCAGAGGAGATGCAGGGATCAGAAGGGAGCTTGCTCGGTGACAGGCCCGTCTAGCTCCAAAACGTTTTGAAATAATAAGTTCAGTAAAAATCTGGAAACTTTGGATGCTAACTGCTTAATAATTCCTTGTGGATTTTCTTGTTTCCCCAAAGTTTTGCATTTTTGGCCCATTTCTCTTTGTGAATCTGAGAGTGGAATGTTGTGGAAAATAGAATGAAGAGGAAATCGCCTCTGATTTTGTTTTAGAGCTAAGAAAATGTTCGTTTTGCATGGTCAAGAAAACCAAAATCCATATTGTTAAATTCAGTCATGACTTTTGCAAAATTAATGATTGACATAGATACCTATGTGTTCAGAGAGAACATGAGAACTTTAATGGAAAAGGCTTGTCTCAAACGGGAACAGATAATGCTTAAATCCTACTTCAGATACACTTCAGGGCCTATAAGATGCCAGAACTCGGGAGGCCACCTTAGCCATTACACACAACTCTTTTCCAGAAAGTATGATGTATTTTGTTTGAAAAATAGAAGTTCACAGTCTGAGACTGAATAACCAATAAGTTTTCAGAAGACCCACCATTAAGGTTCTTTAGAAGAAGTGAATTCGTGGGTTTAAGATTTATTAAAGTTCCTTGGCTTTCAAATTTAAGTTGCTCGTTCAAACAGTTGCTAAGCAAGTTCTTTTTGGACCAAATGCAGAATGTGTTGGGGCTGAACCGGGGGTAGAAACAGTTGGTCTTTGTCTCCTGTGTGGCATGTCTAGTGCTGAGTGTGGTGGGTGGAACACAGTGGGATTCATCTATGAATTTCAAGGTGCACCAACAGAGTAGCCTATGCTGATGAGAATTTTCTCATCACCAAAGATGTAAGATTAAGTCCAGAAAATAGTACAGACACTGAGTCCACAAAGTATATGTTAGTCATTCTACTAACATTGAATAAGGAAAATGCCTTGTAAACAAAGAAGACACAGAATAAGTGGCTTATGTTAAAGATAATTATTTATATATTGTGAAATGTCTGAAGTCAGTCCCCTGCGAATAAACCATCTCGATATATATCTTCAGCTTAGCTGAGAAAAGTTCAACAATAATAAACATGAAATGTCTGTGCTTTTTACCCACCAAAGGAAGAAAGTGAGAACCCCCACTTGGATCGCTTCAGCAGCAGACCCCATGTGCGAAGCGTAAACAAACAAAAGCTTTAGGAAGCATGGAATAGATGAATGGTCACATGCATTCCATAGTCAGGGCTGCTGTGTGTGCCGATCCAGAGGGGTGTGGGATTAAAGGCCAAGGGCAGAGGTCGAGGTCCATTTCTGATCCCTCCAGAGACTCGAAATCTGAGATTACCATGTTAGGAACAGCCCTGAAAGCCTCGTGTACTGCACAGCCTCCAAAACAGGGTAGTTGCCCAGTTCAGGGTGGGAGAATTGCAGAGCTAAGTACCAGGTCTTTTCTAGGTGCCTTCTGAAACCCTTCTGTATTCCTGGGACAGCTTCAGGGGCAGCAGGTCTGTCCTCAGCTCTGCCATAATCGCCAGCTTGCTACAATCTCAAGGATTTTTCTGTTTCCTGGAGTGCGCTAAGATTTGAATATCTCCAACAAAACTTATAATGTATTTAGTTCCAGTTGTGAGGTATCAAGAGGTTGGAAACTCAGTTTGCTTTTGGGATTTGGAGGTGGGACTTTGGGAGGCAGTTAGGATTGGATGAAGTCTTAAGAGTGGTTCCCTGGTAGTAGTATGAGTAGTTTCTAAGAAGAACAAGAGAGATCCAAGTTGCCAAGCTCACTGCCATGCTGTGTCATGCATGTAACTCTGCTGAGAGCTCCCGCCAGCCAGGAAGCCCCCACTAGACACAGCTCCTCCACCTGGGCCTCCAGAACCATAAGCTGTACTCGCTTTTATCTTTTTATAAATTTTCCAGTCTCTGGTATTCAGTCATAGAAACAGAAAACAGATTAAGCAGGAAACTAACAAAGTTCTCCAGGAAATAAACACAGAATGTCCAGAATGCTAATGTGAAGAATAATACAACCTAGAAAATAATCACTCCATTAGAACAAGAACCCCAGAGGACAAATTAGCCTTTCTGAAAAGGCAACTGAGGCTGTTACTCATCCATGCGCAGCTCTGTGTGTCAGGCAACACCCACCCTAACTGCACCTGCAGAGGGGGCCTCTGTCCCCAACCCCCAAGTGCTCTGGGAGGCTGATCTGGCCCCTGTCTTCCACCAGACTCCCAGAGCCACAAGATGTCTATGACAAATCAAGTGAGTTCAGAGAGGAAAAGAAATGAGATATTTTGAATATAAAAGTCTAAGACTTAAAATACCTAGAAAAGGAAAAAAGGTAGAAAGAAGAAACCCAAGTGACTGTCTAAGGAAAGTAATCCAAGTAGAAAGAAAAGCACAGCAACAGCATTGAAATGAAACCAAGGAAAACAGCTCCAAAGGGGCCGGGGGAGAGGGGAGGAGCCAGGATACAGCTCCTGAAGGAAAGCCTGCTTTGGCTGTACCGAAAACTGAATCCTCCACATGAGCTCACGGCTGTCCTGGGGTTAGAAAGCTTGGATTCACTTGTCAGTATCTGCCACCTCAGATTGTCACAGAGTGACCAGCACCATGGAGAAAGCGGGCCTGGGGACACAGGAGTCCCAAACATGTGGCCGGAATAGTTCAACACATATGAGCTGTTGTAAACATGCAGGCTGATGCCAAGTTATGTCCGAGTCAGTGAAAAACACAATAGCTGGTATTTTCTCACAAACAGTCATCAACCAAAAAATATAAAAAGAACCATTTTGTTCAAGTCGTTTTGCTCATTCATCAACATGCCTGGCAATATTGGAGGAGCAGTTCAGTCAGAGTGACGCTCCAGCCTCTAAAACGACTACTCTTATGGAAGTGGGATGGAAGATATGTTTTCTCCCGGTCATTTATAAAACACAGGATGTTGACTTCACCAGGACAGGAGGGGCCCCGGCCAGCAGCCTCACGGGGACCTTTCCTCTGCCTAAGGGGAGGCCGGCACCTCTGCAGAGCAGACAAGCCCATGACAACACTCAAGGCCAATCCGAGGGTCACTTCATCCCGCATGCTGCCCAAACCCTCACCTGAGAAGACTGCAGCCCCCCCACACACACTTGCCCTCCGTGTCCCCAACCTATTGGAGGGCATAGCTCCCCGGAGGCACCTCAGCCTGGACACCACCTGGGGAGTCAAGAGTCAGTCAGTCTACCTGGCGTGTCCAGGTACTAAGAAATTGTAACTTTTGTCCCCAAGTGTATGTGGCTCCTGACTTTTGCTCCCTAGAGTCTGCGCTTCCTTCCCCACTCCCTGTCCTCAGCTCCTCGCCCCACAGTGAACCCCGAACTGCTGACTGTCATTAATTCTCACTGGCACATATCTGAACACGTGCCCCCAGGGTGCAGCTGGCCTCAGGGCAAACAGGACAAAGGGCAGCAGCCCATCAATAATCCTCCCTAGGGAAGATGGAGCAGCCTAGTCACAGCTAATTAGGTGGGATCGGGTAATTAAATCCACAGGCTTTGATCTTTCCTTCAGATATTTCCTAATGTGCTGCAGCACTCCGCTCAGACAGCGTGACACTTCTCCACAATGAGGATTGCCTCACTGGGTGACCTGGCTCTCCCCACAGCCGGGGGACCCTGAGTCCCTGACTCCCTACTGGCTCTCGGGCAGGCAGGTGTGAATCCACCGCCCAACCTGACCAGCTGGGTAACTGCCCCCCACCCTGCCACAGCTCCACCTCCTGGGCTGCCCAGACAACTCTGGTCTGGGCCAGAGGAGCAGGTTTCCAGGCTCTTGGTGCCAGGAGACAGCGGAGTTACCCAGCCTCACAGCGGCAGCGCTGGACAAAATCAGCAGCCCCCATCAGGAGGCTTCCTCCAAAGGCATCTGTCCGTGGAAAAGACAAGACTTGCCAGGAAAGCCCAGCAGAGTGAGTTCTGTGGTCTGACGTGGGCCCTGTGGAAACTCTTTCCCAAACACCTTTGAAGTTCCATTAAAATGAGTAATAGACAAAGGTGCTGAGAAGATGCAGGAAATGGAGGAACAACTTGCTTGCCAGGTTTTCTGGATTTTGAAAATCAGACAGACCATGAAAGAGGACTTAGAGGAAAGCTCACTTGAAATATTTCCATCACCAAAGCGCATACTGCCACATTCCCACCAACAAAAGTTACCTCCATACAATGACACACAGGGACACAGCAAGGTTGTCCTCTAAAAGATCGTGTTCCTGAAGCCTTCCTACCCACCCCACCCCCAGAGGCTGCTCTGGAAAGAGGTCTGAGCAAATCGTGCCAAACACAGTGGTGTCCTCTTTCCAGACAGCAAAAGGCAGACATATTTGTTTCAGATGTGAGCAGCTGGTTCAGTATTAGCTTCTGCGCAAGAAGTAGCCTAAGGCAAGTACTCTGTATAGTATTCAAGAGCATCATGGAGTTTAGAAAGACCCTGGTCCCTTTGCTCCCAACCTATAGTGACCCTGACAGGTCAAACACCCAGCCACGCACCATCACCTCCACTCCCACCATCTCTGTGCTGCCTATAAGTGCAGTCCACAGGAAACCAACTCAGATCTACCAGTCAGTAAGTCATCTTATCAACTCCTGGAAAGGAGGGCCTCTGACACCAATGCCAGGTCCACCATAGTCAGAATGCCAGCAAGTACTAAGCCGGAAGTAGCTGTGCATGGCAAAGCTGCTGCTTCTGTAGATCTCCAGAATCAAATAGTAATCTGGACACCTGAAACTCTTTATTGGCCTATCTATGCATACAGCATTCAGAGCATCCTAGAAGAATAATCCTTGAATGCAAAGCAATAGAAAGTGAAAAGGTAGTTTCTTTTCTTTTCTGTCTCTGGCTCAGATATGGCAAGGCTATTCTAAGCTGACGCTAACAGGAAACAGCAAAAGCCTCAGGAGAATAGACTTGCTGCAAGATTTCCAGCTCATTTTAACAAGCTACGTGAGATGTTTTAGACAGGTTTGTGCTGAAAACCGAACATGTGGGTGCTTATCTTCAACCGAACTCAGATCTTTGGAATTTTACTTCTCACTCTCAAAAACGTCCCGGCATGCTCCAACGTGCAGTTCTCCAGGGCACTGTCTCCCTGGAGTAAGAGTCACCTTTTCATACACCTGTTCCTCTCGGGGTCATTGGGAAGCCAGTGACAACCACGTGGTGCTTCCTTTGACTGCGTCTGTAATTCTCCAATTTCTTCTCTCTGGTCTGCGCAACCACACAGCTCTCAAAGCAAGCCCACTGGAATGCCTCACAGTTGGATGATCATAGGAGAGCTTTATAAGAAATCCACTTGGAGTGGCTCGGAACAGGTACCAGCTAGAAGGACAATTAGAGTGCATGTTCTGCCAGGAAATCTTGCCAGTTTTTACCTGTTAAAGCGATTGGGAAATAGACCTGTACTTGCTGAAGAATGTACTTGTACATGCACGCATGGTGTGGGAGGGTGAGCAGGTGTTTGCGAACCACAGTTAGTTATATTCTTAACAATGCTCTCTGTCTCTAATTTAAAAAGAATACCTGATGCTCAAATATTCTTGCCACAGAGGGAAAAAAAAAATGTCCCATGACACTCAGCTACCTGACTGGGTGATCAGAAAGAAGTATTGATCATTCATTTGCACAGCCAACATGTCTGAGGGAGTCTGTACTTAAAAAAAAAAAAAACTACCAGCCTGATTTTCTTCTTCCTTACTCCTTGCTGTCAAACACTAGGAAAGGAACTAGCCTGGTAACCAGGCCCGGAGGACACCATCAGTCACTGGGGATTTGCCCAGGAGCAGTGTTTCCCCATTTGTCTGAAAGGACCCCAAGGGAACAGAGACAATAAAGTAATTCAGTGAGTAATCCTGCTGAGAAATGAATCCCGTTGGAAGCCAAATCTAATTGCACAGAGACACTAAATTAGTGCCTGGGCGATAATAGATAAGGAATGCTTTCATTATGCCCCAGTGCGTAAGCGAGGCTCTTTTCAAGAGCGGGCAAAGCACCCTGATCATGTGCATGTAAATAGGAAGTTGCATCAGTGTATTCCAGAGTCTAATTCAGAACTAGAATCAGACACAGGGAAACCACGACTTCATGACAAAGAAAAACTAATTTGAGGTGTCTTCTTTATGGCTTTTGCTACTTTGTTCTTTTCCTGGGTGCTAAGTTGTACAGGGTGGAAAAGACAGAAGGCTCTCTTGTCTTCTTTGCCACATAGCAACAGCTGCTTCCGGGAGAAATATGTAATGGATGCTACAATCTCTAAATGCTCAGTGTGTTGCACAAGCTAAAGCCCAGGTTTAGCCCACAGTTTTGCTCCAAGTTTCCTCTTTGACAGTTAGAGCAAGCAAAGCTCCTGGACTCAGGAAGTGGTGGCCTGTCTATTCTGGCATGTGGTCTGTGGTCCAGCCCATTGTGCTCAATACTGTGGTTTCCTCCTGGATGTTTATGCCATGAAATTACCACACCGAGCAGTGCCAACCCATCACCATCCCTTGTCTCTTGCCCAAAAGATACTTTTGTAGCACACTCTTAATCATTAGAGAGAGGTCGGTGAACTTTTTGTCCTAGCATGGGTTTTGGGAGACCTAGGGTCCTCTACTTCTTCTTCTAATCAAAATGCAAAGGAAATAGTGAAGAGTGTTGAAACCAAGCCAGCTGAGCAAGTATCTCCTTTATTCTGACCACTGAGAGAGTCACAGGAGTGACTAGCAGTAAAAAGGAAGGAAGACCCAGACCTGCAGGCAGATCAGACCTGCAGAGCACCTGTGAATGAACGGATGTGGACACCCAGCGTGTGTGAGCTCAGGTGCAAGGATAGATCCATAGGAAGAATACCCAGTCTCCTTGACTTCTACCTGCAGCACTTTGCAACTTCACTGTGCTATTGGTTGCCATAACACTATGCATCAGAAGCTTTCTCCTTTGAACTAACTCTCCCACAACCTTTGCTTCCGTGAAAATGGCATGCCTGTCCATAGTAGATTCTGCTGTTGAGGAATCAAAGTCTAAACACCAGAACATGGGTGTAGCAGTGGACAGACACCATGTTTCCTGGAGCCAGAGGTGCAAACTTACTCAGCTGTGAGCCTTGTTCAGGGTCATAAATGTTTTCTGCACTGTGAAAGGGACTCAGGTACCATGCACATAATGTAATTGAACTGCATTTTGGAGAAGCAGTACCTGCCACCTGGCAGCCATGCAGTGGAGGAAGCAATTGCCACAGCAGAGCACAAAGAATGCTTTCTGTTTAACATCTTCATCATCCTCAGTTGGTTATTACTGTCAGTGTGCAGAAACCTCCTTCCCAAGAGAGCAAATCAGTCATTCAAAAACAGGAGAATGGCTGGCTTGCCTTCAAGTGAACACCACAACCAAACCTGTGACCCAGTGGGAGACGAAAGCTGTCTCCAAGCTTGCAACGTTTCATAAGAGCCTTCACATGTTTTCCTTTATCTTACTTCCCGACTGCATCCTAAATCAAAAGCCCTTTGGGGTTGTATTCTAATGGGCATCTTGTAAATGGTCTTGCTATTTAGCTGGTTTGGAATGACTTTGTGGTTTTCCATGTTTGGGATGGGTGCGTCACTCACTGCAGACCACCTACCTGCCACTCAGTGGCCAACATGTACCTCCTGATCTTATGGCCCTGGCTGGCTTGTTGCTGACACTTCTACAGCCCTCACAGTAACCTGGGTGATTTGCAGACATTACATCCTCTCACTTCATAACCCTTTTGAGCCAGATGACTTGACCATATAGATGAAGAAATGGAAATGGGGGGCCAGGGATTTAGCTCAGTGATTCTGGCATCTGCCTTGCAAGCCCAAGGTCCTGAGTTCCATCCCCAGTAACAACACACCACAGTGCCAGGTGATTCACACTCACCAGTAATCAATACCACATATCACAGTGCCAGGTGTGATGACTCATACCTGTAATCTCAGCACTCAGGAGGCAGAGGCAGGAGGATTGCTATGAGTTGGAGGCTGGCCTGGGCTACATAGTGAGTTCAGGGCCAGCCTGAACTGCAAAGCAAGACCCTGTCTTATAAAAAAATAAATAAAAGAAAGAAAGAAACAGAGATGCACAGGGCCCCTGGGACACAAAACACTGCCTGGAAGTAGTGGGCACTTCATTCAGGTCACTGTGCCCAAAGTCCAAGCGCTAACCCACTGATGGGTCCTCGCACACCAAGGAACAATAGCCCTTGTGCTCCTGGATCCCCCAAGGGAGGACACAGATATTAAAAATGTAATATGTCAAATAAAGTTAGGAGAAACAGAAAGTACAGATTGCTATGGAAACACGTAACAGTAGAACTTTGTGAATTGTCTGGTTTCCTTTTATAGAAACATATACCCTCTCAGAGAGAGAAAAGCATTTATCAGGTGCATTTTTTTATTCTCTGGATCTTAATCCCTACCTAGAACAAGCTACATTTTTCATAAGGAGACAATGAAATAACTAATATCTTTAATCCTAAATTTATTCTCATATAAAACCTAAGATCACTAGCATATACAGTTCCATTCTTTTTTTCAAAATCTGCAAGGTGACATCATGAACCTTTTTTCCATGAGTATACATTTCTCTGAGTTAAACATTTTCTCAAGGTTTAGAAACTAAAGTGAATACGATTAAATGCTGTTTTCTGTGCCACATGGACAGTTCTACTCAAACTTGTCTTTCAGAGAAAATTCACCTATGTGGGAGTGTTGTCTTTTGTATGAAACTAAAATGACACTGGAAATGTTGAGAGTGGAGTCAGAAAGTAAAGAAAGGACTTTGGCTAATTTTTCTTTTACAATGACTTTTTTTTTAATGATTTACAGGGAAAGGCACTGAAGCTACCAATAAGACCAGAAACTATTTTAATTTGTCCACGAACATCAGTTGCCCATTTTCTATTCCTATCCACTAGTACATTTAGTACATATCACCACCTTCCAGGTAGCAGACTAGATCATTGATAGAATTAGGCCTTTCCAAGCAGGCATCCTCTCAGTCACCTCACAGAATGCAGAGGTGGACCACTGTAACAGCTGTAGTGCATGCTTCCTCCTTAGCGAGCGTGATCCTACACACTGTACGATGGACGTTGTCCAATGATTAATCACTCAGCATCTGAATGCCTGCGCTGCTTGGAGGAATGAGTTCATTTTCCCCCACGTACCTGCTGCGGGTTTGCATTCAGCCTTCAGGTGGGCCACTGCGTTTGGAGGAGACAGTCCCCTTTCATAGTTAGTGAGATTTCCGTGCAACTTCCATGAAATCGAGTCCTGCTGTGGCACGGGATCCCCAACAAGGGATCAGAGGGTGCTGAGGTCCACCCCTCCTCTGGTTCTGACCCATCTTTAAA
>PVIR01043162.1:0-11879 GCA_004026965.1 Petromus typicus | reverse complement strand
ACATAACAATACTGGGTGTGGAAACCCACACCCAGCAGCAACCAGTACCACATACCACAGTGCCGGGCGTGGTGGCTCACGCCTGTAATCCCAGCACTCGGGAGGCAGAGGCAGGAGGATTGTGATGTGAGTTGGAGGCTGAGCTCAGGGCCAGCCTGAACCACAAAGCGAGACCCTGTCTCCAAAAACCTAAAAAAAATAAAAAATAAAAAATAAAAAAATAAAATAAATAAATAAATAAATAAATAATCTGTCAAAAAATGTATGTATATGCCAATAGTTCGGCCTGCTAAAATTGCCCAGAAGCTAATGGCTACCACTTTGAGTATTTCTTGTAATTGTGGAAACTAAAGGTAAGGTGTATTAATACCATGATATATTTTTAGAAGACTCTCTATCTATCTATATCTATCTATCTATCTATCTATCTATATGTAATCACTTATACAAACATTGAGATTTTATCTTTTTTAATTTTTATTTTTTTATTCAAATCTTTTTGTCACATTATATATGCACATCATAGTCACTTTCAGCATTGAGAGTTTGTACTAGTATATGATATGGCATGATTTGATTCTTAATTTTTCCCATTCCCCTACCTACTCCAAAACCTCCCACCAATTATATACACAGGCTTTTCCTTTTTTTATTACCATCACATTAGTTTTCCACTCTTTACTTCCCCATACACCCCACTTCTTTTAAATATTTTCTATTTCACAATATCTACTATATATACTAAAACTCATTTACATCTTCATTTTCTACACCAGAAAAAAGAGATGATATTTACACATCTGTGACCTACTTATTTCACTTATGAGGATGTCCTGATGGTACACCCATTTGAGTATGAATACCTCAATATTTACTTTTTATAATCACTAAAAGGGAGTCATGATTATTAACTCACCTGGCAAGCATTGTGCTTTGGAACCATTATGAATATATCTCTTATTGAAAGGACTACAACTTTTGGGTATTTAAATGTATAACCTTAAAATGTGCATAATCCATTCAGCAAATTAGTTATAATTGTGTTTTTCATAGATAGTTTTCTCAGATGGCTGTTTTAATTATGACTTTATAATACAGTCAAATTTATCAAATATTATTCAGTGTCATTACTTATTGGGTTTTGTGTATATATATTTAATTATCTTTTCTTGACCACAACCACAGTCAAATAACACAGAGATTATCATTTTCAAACTACAATTTAACTTTTGCAGTGAATTATCTTCCCTTCAAAAATCTATTGAATGCCTGCACACCAATGACAGCACAGTAGACACGGAGTGAAGTATTGATAGGCATTCCTTAAGTTGATATGTTACATTTTCCTGTTGAATTTTTATTTTTTTCATTTTTACTTCATCAGTCATTTATTAAAATTTTAGTGTGAAAAGTAAACAAGTCTTTATTTTATTTTATTTTATTTTATATTTTTTGACGCAGTTTCTTGCTTTGTAGTTCAGACTTGTCCTGAACTCAGCCTCGAACTCAGCAATCCTCCTGCCTCTGCCTTCAAATTGTTGGGGTTACAGGCATGAGCCATCAAGCCTGGCACTGTGGTATGTGGTACTGATTGCTGGTGGGCATGAATCTCAACACCCAGCATTGTTGTATGTGGTAATCAGGGATCAAACCCAGAGCCTTGCACTTGCAAAGCATGCTCCAGAACCACTGAGCTAAATCCCATTAAAATTTATTCCTAAAATGCTGTTTCTCTCATGAATGTAAATTACCATTTTTTTCACAAATTTTCTAGAAAATTTTAAGTAATAAGTAGCCTCGTACAAGCTCTGTGGAAATCAGTATGGAATCTCCTCAAAAAGCTAGCATTGGTGGTCCCATTTGACCCAGCCTTCACTCTGCTAGGTATATACACAAAAAAATTAAAAGATTCATATCATAGGGACATATTTCCACCCATGTTTGTAGAATCTCATTTTGTGATATCTAAATCTTGGAAACAACCAAAATGTCCATCAACTGGAGACTGGATAAAGAAGATGTGGGTTTTTTTATAGAATGGAGTGTTATTCTGCCATTAAAAATTATAATATTGAGTCATTCATACTCAAACGGATGTACCTTCAGGACATTTTCATGACTGAAATACATAGGTCACAGATGTGTAAATATCATATCTTTTCCCTGGTATGAGAAAATAAAGATGTAAAGGAGTTCTAGTATATATAGTAGATTTTGTAAAATAGAAAATATTTAAAAGGGAAGAGGGTGTAGGGGTGAATAATGAGGAGAAAAAGAATGTGGTAGTAATTCAAAAAAAGGAAGCAAAGCTTATGTATATATGAGGTGGGTGGTTGCAGGGTGAGTAGCGGAAGGGGAGAAATTGAGAATAAACTCATGTCATATTCTGGTAAAAACTCTCAATGTTGAATGCACTGATGATGTGTATTCATAATGTACCAATAAAGGCTTGATTAAAATTTAAAAAATAAAAAATGAAAATAATAAAATATATTTTTGTAAGAGTAGAATACTAAAAGAAAACTACATAATGCAATATGATTGGAAAATTTTGTGAATAATCAAGTGAAAGAAGTTAAGCAGAAATTTGGTTTTAGATATTTTAACAATATGGTTCAATTTTTATAAGATAGATAGTTCCTAAATGAGAAATCACATATGTAATTAAAACGAAATTTAATTTGGTTATAAATATCTCAGTTATTGCTGAGAATCGCAGTTATTGCTACTGAAAATATAGAATATTTCCATATTGCCTTATTCTGTTCTCATACAGCTCTGTGGTAGCATTTTATATCATAAAATCACTAAGAGCTGCAAGTGCTAAAATCTACATAAGGATATCAGATATTTGACCAGATTTATAAGTAAGATTCAAGTGTTAATTATCATTATCATTATTTTTCTAGTTACCTTAGAAGAAAACTGGCCTATGATATCTTTTTCATTCTCATATTTATTTTCTTAATATTAATCATTATTTTTCACCATTACAGATGATAGTAGAAAACAATGATTGGCTTCTATAAAAAAAAAATAACTAACAACTAATGATGGCTGTGGGGAGAAAGGAACCTTTCTGCACCGTTGGTGGTATGTAGCTTGGTACGAGCACTGTGGAGATTCCTCAAAAATCTAATATTAGAGGGCAGGGGATTTAGTTCCGTGGTTCCAGTGCCTGTCTTGGAAGCACAAGGTCCTAGGTTCAATCCCTGGAAACCACATACAACAATGCTGTGAGTGGAGACTCATGCCCACCACCAATCAGGACCACATACCACAGTGCTGGGCATGGTGGCTCCTGCCTGTCATCCAGCATTCGGGAAGCAGAGGCAGGAGGATTGCTATGAGTTTGAGGCTGATCTCAGGGCCAGCCTGAACTACAAAGCAAGACCCTGTCTCAAAACAAACAAATAAACAAACAAAAACCAACAAAGCCACCCCCAAACCCTCCTAGTATTAGAGGTACTATTTGCTAGATGTATACGTGAAAGAACTAAGTGATTCATACCACAGTGACATATGTGCACCCATGATCATAGAAACTCTGTTTGTGATTGCTACATCTTGTAAAAAACACAAATGCGGGCCGGGGAGTTAGCTCAGTGGTTCCGGTGCCTGTCTTGCAAGCGCAAGGGCCCGGGTTTGATTCCCTGGTAATCACATAACAATACTGGGTGTGGAGACCCACATCCAGAAGCAACCAGTACCACATACCACAGTGCTGGGCGTGGTGGCTCACACCTGTAATCCCAGCACTTGGGAGGCAGAGGCAGGAGGATTGTGATGTGAGTTTGAGGCTGAGCTCAGGGCCAGCCTGAACCACAAAAAAGTGAGACCCTGTCTCAAAAAACCTAAAAAAATCCAAAAAAAAACAAAAAAAAACCACACAAATGCTGGGCCAGGGAGTTAGCTCAGTGGTTCCAGCACCTGTCTTGCAAGCACAAGGACCTGGGTTCGATCCATGGTTAACCATATACAATACTGGGTGTGGAGACTCACGCCCGGCAGCAATCAGTACCACATACCACAGTGCCAGGTGTGGTGGCTCATGTCTGTAATCCCAGCACTCGGGAGGCAGAAGCAGGAGGATTGCTGTAATGTGAGTTTGAGACTGAACTCAGGGCCAGCCTGAACCACAAAGTGAGATCCTGTCTCAAAATAAATAAATAAATAAAAATAACAAATGCCCATCAACTGGAGATTGGATAAAGTAGTTGTGTGTTTTTTAAAAATAATACTTAATATTACTCAGCCATAAATAATGAAAAGTAAGAGACAATTATAGCTAAATGCGTACACATTGAGGAGATATTCATAACTGACACAAATTGGACAGAGCATGTGTAAATATCATATTCTTTTCTAGTATTAGAAACTCAAGGAGTAAATGAGGTCCAGAATGTATAATAGGAATTGTGAAATATTCACAAAATCTTCAAAGGGGAAGAGAAATGGGGCAGGGCAGGGGAAAGAAAGAAAGGAAAGAAAATACTTGATAGTATAAAGGAATAAATGAAAACTAAGCTTACTTATATAAGGATGGGTGTTGAAGGAAGGGCAAGGGAATGGGAAAAATAAGAATCAAGATACATCATCTACAGGGACAAATTACCAATGAGGAATGTGATCATTAGATCTTCCTAAAGTGTACCACTGAACTCAACTTATTGAGCTGGTGATTTAGCTCAGTGGTTGCAGGGCCTGCCTTGCAAACGTAAGGGCCTGAGTTTGATCCCTAGTAACAACATAAAACAATGCCAGACTTGTTGATTCCTGCCGGCCTGGGCTACACAGTGAGCTCAGGGCCAGCCTGAACTGCAATGTGAGACCTTGTCTCAAATATATATATATATATATATATATATATATATATATATATATATATATATATATATATATATATATCAGAAAACCTGAGAAATAAATAATTCATTTCCTTTCAATTCCAGAACATGTCTTAATTTTTTTTCATCTTTTCTCCTCTCTCTTTTCCTTCCCTCTGTCATTTGTTCCTCTTTGCAAAACATCATCTATTTGTTTCCCATCATCTGCCTTTCCTTTTAATCTTTCATCTATTCCTATGTTGGCTTTCTTATGTAAATTATGTGCTATTCAAGTTTGTGTGTGTTTCACTTCCCTTTGTAATATGTGATCATGGAGGATCCATTTTCCTACACTAACCCTGACTCATAATACCTGCTCGCATAACTAATTCCTGTATATTGAGACTGAGGATGGTGTATTGTCTTTTTTAAAAAGTTAATTATCACCCTCACTATAAAATTAGAACTTTCTAGTACACTGATTTCCTTCCCACAAGAATTCTGTTTGAACATTTTTTAGCAGTCCACTTTTATCAACTTATTCCATATTTCTCATAGTCAATATAATTTCTTTATATATAGCTTCTAATGAGGATGTCAAAAATAAATTCAGAAATTGAATATTATCACAATTTCTTCTAATTTTATAAAATTTTTTTGTATTTTCTCATATATTTATCCTTATATTCTAGACAATAAAACTGTAATTTCTGCACCATACATTTGTTGCTAGATCAATGCAATAATACAAATGCAATATTATTTATAATACCTTGCAAGTAAGATGTAAGTACATTTTGACTTGTATATCATTCTGTTTTAAAAATTATTTTTACTTAATTATGAGTGTACCCACTTAAAAGAGAAGTACTGAAACTTTTGAGATCTATTCCGCCAAGAAGGGAAAATATGCCAGAAATTTCTCCTGACACAGAGAAATATACAGCATTTTTATAAAGCAAGATTGTTATATATTTATTACCTTCATTAAATAATTCCCACAAAGCTCTAACTCAATAAAACTAATTATTACTATTATAAAATTATTTGTGTGTGGAGTTTTGCCCATTAACTGGGGAGTGGATAAAGGATATATGATTTTTCTTAATAAAAATGGAGTATTACTCTGCCATAAAGAATGACATGTTTGAATCATTCATACTCAAATGGATGTAACTTGAGGGCATACTCAAAAGTGAAATACATAGGTCACAGATGTGTAAATATGGTATTTTTTCTCCATTGTGAGAAAATGAAAACATAAATGATTTGTAGAATGTATGATAGATACTGTGAAATAGAAAATATTCAAAGACCAAAGGGGTTTAGGGGTAAGTAATGTGGGAAAAAATATGATGGTAATAAAAGGAAACAAAACTTATGTATATATGTGGCAGGGGCTTATAGGATGAGTAAGGGAATGGAAAAAACTGGGTAATTAAGTCATGTCATGTACTGCTGATTGTGATCACGATGTGTATATAAAATGTGTCAATAAAATCAATTAATTGAAAAAAAGAAATGTGACATGAAACTAAAAGGAGTGTCATTAAAATAAAGGAATAGAACAGGGGAGGGAAGAGGAGGGAAAGTGAATTGTTGAAAATAATCCTAGTGAAGTATATGCATGTGCAAATTCACCAACATTAAACTTATTGATCGGTATAACTAATGTGTGATAAGAAAAATGTTTAAATTAACATCCAAATTTAGGTAAGTGTCCACTGCATTTAGGTATGTTATGATTTGACAGTATATCTACCCATGGAAAGATGGTTGTGTCAAATATTTAATTTTTGTAAGAACTCTTGATTAATTTTTAATTATTTTATTTACAACAAGTAAGTCAGTAACAGCATTACTGACTGTAACTTTTTAGCCCTTGAGACTTCTGTTTCCCATGCTTGCTGTCCTATGTTCTTCAATAATTTTAATGAATCCATCCACTTACTTTTAGATAGTAATATAAACATGTCATACTTATGAAAACAGAATATTGGCTTATTTATTCTGGGCTAACAAATAAAAGTTTTAAAGTCTTGCTCATTTTCTTATATGCTTAATTGGCTATTTTAACATACTTGCACTTTTCTGTAATTCAGTAAGATTTTGTTCTCATAATCTTTGAATCTATAACAATAAGTTGATTCCTAGGAATTTTAGTTTCTCTTTTATGACTTTGTTTTGCTTCTATTGCCTTTTCTCATTGAAACTTATTTGCTCAGAAATGGAGACATTATATGTATTACAGTCTCATCCTACTGGAGGACTCTCCTAGTTAGCGTCTTTAATATTTCATGACTTTCTGTAAAACATCTTTCAGAACTTAGATGTTTCCTTGTGTTTCAGTATAAAGTTTGGAGTGTTTAGTTGTCAACTTGCAAAGTATTTCTCTGAAAATCTCTTGAAACAAAAAAATTAAAACTATTTTGTTTGAAAACAATATACCAACGAGTTTCATGGAAATCTCATCAATAAAGTACTAAAATTAAAGAACTGTTAGACTTTATCCTACAGGTCAATAATTCATTTATAAGTAAGAAATAAATGTATACTTCATATACCATTTTTGAATGGAAATCAAATCTTGAAATAATGCAATAGCTTTCTCTTGCATGACTTTTTATAGTTTTCAAAAACATTTTTTTTCAAACTGACTCATTACACATTTACAAAATCTACATCACAGAATAAAATTACTTCAATGTCAGTATTTTAAAGTCCTGCAAGGTAATATGCCTGAACTTTCAAAGCACTGTATATGCCAAAGAATTAAGAATTAAAGGCTGGTTATGTTTGAAAAATTTAGTAATATAATGGGTAGAATATTTCAGTTTTGTTCCTGCTGAAGCTTATGTTCCATTTAGGTTCACAATGTTCAGGCGCTGGGAGGTGGAGCCTGTTAGAGGGATTCAATGTCGTTGCCACAAGAGTTAATTTGTTTTCACATTTTCATTCTCAGAAGAACAGATTGTTATAACAGAGCAGCTTCTCAGATTTTCTCTTGCTTTCTCACTCACCACACTGCTCCTCTTCTCCAAGCATCTCCTTGACGTTTCCATTCATCCACAACTTGAAACAGATGCTAGAAAAATGAATCAACCTGAGTTGAGCTTCCTGATTCAGAAAATGTGAACTAAGTAAAACTCTTTTCTTCATTAATTACTCAGTCTCATATCTACTGTACAGAAAGAAAATGAACCATGACAGATGAGGGCAGAATTCTTTTGATTTGAATCATAGGAAAAATTTCATATTGTGAATATTAGAGATCTAATTTTAATGTTTGATCTACATCTTCAAAAATATTAATATGTCAGTGTATTCTTAGTTTGCATTGTGAAGTGAGGCTAGCTTTTGTGAGAAGTGGATAATATACCTTTTTATCTGGTATTTAATGAATTGTATTTGTAATTCAAATTTAATGTTTCCAATTACATACACCGATGTGTGTGAAAATGTATAACTTTTTCCTTTTTACTCAATTTTTTATTATTTTCAAATTTGTGTTTTGAGGTAATTATAGATAGAAAGTTGCACAGGATGGGCAGCTGGATTAGCCACTGTCTATGATATACATAGAATTCAGGTATTTTCTAAATTTTTTTAAAATGTAAGTTTTGGGGTACATATAAGTTATTAAATCAATGGAAATAAGCTGTATTTAAAGTAATAAAAATTTAAAAGAAGCAAAAATTTTCCTCACGTATGGTAAAAGTGCTTCTATAAATCATATTCCCTTTGTTTCTATGTATACATACATGTGCATTTTTATAAATGATTTGTATAAATATCTGAACTATTTTGTTATTATATAGATTTCATTTAGTAGTGTTCACTTTTGCTGTTAAAATCAATCACAATTCAAGAAAATTCATATTAAATGTTAAATAATTCAAATTAAGCTTTATTTTAAGGAGGCATGTGATACACCCAGCTCATCTTTCTCCTCAGAAAAATAATTCCTACCTCCAACTGAAAATCTCTGGTGTACACTGGCTTTAGTAGGACCTCCTCCCTGGCATGTATCATAATCCAATATTTTTTTCTCTCTATTGTTGAGGTTGACAGAAGTGGAGCTCAGCCTAGTCATAAAACCTAAACTCACTGATAGTCCTTCATCATGGGAACATGGACGGAACTGTGCAGAAGTGAAAACAGTAAGCTAGTAGGATAATTTTCTTCTCAACCAGCAAATATGTAGGCACTAAATAAACCACATGTTATAGTGTAATGTCAGTAATGGAAGAAGATATTTTCACAATACTACAGATCTTTATATACTGATTAGCAGTTTACATGGTTTGAGTTCACAGAGTATGCTGAATATTAAATGCTTTTCAGATGAAGAGTTTGAAAATATTTCATGCTATTCTGCAAGTCATCTCTTTATTTTTATTTTTGCTCTGTTGCCTGTGTTTTTGAAGGGATCTTATTCAAATAAATGCCAAATGTCTTTTATTGTTTTCCTTATACTTTATTCTGGTGGTTTCATACCTTTAGGTCTTACATTTAAATCTTTAGTCCATTCTAAGTTGTTGATTTTTGTTTTTTTGTTTGTTTATTTGTTTTTTGAGACATGGTCTTGTTTTGTAATTCAGGCTGGTCCAGAACTCAGCCTTGAACTCACAGCAAACCTCCTGCCTCTGCCTCCTCAGTGCTGGGATTGCAGACGTGAGTCACCATACCCAGCACTGTGGTATGTGTTACTGATTTCTGGTGGGTGTGAGTCACTACGTTTGGCACTGTTGCATGTGGTTACCAAGGATTAAACCTAGGAACTTGCACTTGCAAGGCAGGCACAGGAACCACTGGCCTAAATCCCCAGCCCTGGAGTTGATTTTTGTAAGTGGTGAGAAATAATAGTCTAGTTTAATTAAGCACAGTAGAGGTCCAGTTTTTCCAGCATCAATTATTGAAGATACTGCTTTTTTTCTGATATCTGTCTGTCTATCTATCTATCTATCCTAATATATATTCATATATATACACAAATATACATATATATTAGTATATTTATAATAAAATTACTTGGTTATAAGTTTGTAGTTGGATTTCTGGGTTCTCTATTCTGTTTCTATTTCATTTGCTATAGCTGTGCACTGTGTTTTCAGGTCAACTAGTGTGATGCTTCCAGTTTTGTATTTTTTGCTCAGAATTGCTTTGGCTTATCCTGCATTCTGTATGAATTTTAGGGATTGTTTTTAAGTAATTCTGTGAATAAATTCATTCTTGTAATGATAAGGAGCTCAGTGATTCTGTAAATTGTTTTGGGCAATTTTTACTGGTGATTAAATAACTTTCATCTTTTACTTCAACACTTTTTGCTGAAGTTCCTCACTAGAATATACATTGAGTTGAAATATATTTTTTACATATTGTTAAAGTTATTTGAATACTATTTCAAGGAACATGGAAAATGAAGAATCAAAGATTCTTCTTTAATTTTTCCAAAAAATAATTTTTAAAAACTTCAGATGACTGTAATATAAAGTGATTAGCTATTGTTTAATAGCTCTTGAACCAATTTTAATCACTTTTCCCAAGAAAGATTTTAGAAACCCTTGATGAAAGTATGGATGATGCACTCATTTTTTGCCCGTTCATTTCTGATGCTTAATAATAACATAACATGTGAGCACATACTGTTCTATTCATGGTTCGGTTAATTTACTCTAAACCATAGCTCTGTGAAATAAATTACTATCTCAGTGTGGCATTTTGACAATCTGAGACACTGATGTTAAATTCATTTCCAGGACTTCCATGAAAATGAAGTGGTGGAGTAGATACACCTACTCATCTGGTCATGTCTTTGTTTTTGTAGTGAACTTTAACACAGTAGATCAGTAAACATTTAAACTGGAAACATTCCATATGCGATATTTTTAAAAGAACAAGGTTTCTATGTGTATTTAAATTGCAGTTATGTTCTAAGAACAGTATTACTACAGTTTTACTATTCCATTATACTTAGTTAACACTGAACTTATTTATGTGCATATCAAAGGATATGAACAAGAGTGCCTGAAGCTTTTAGCCATTATACTAAACTTATTTGGCTTTCTTTTCTTCTAGATAACTAACTATTAGAGAAGGCAGCATTTTTCTGAATAATTCAACAGATTAAATATTTTATCTGTGGAATATAGTTTTGGAAAAAATGAGATCAGAATTAGTAGAAATCTGAAGGAAGTCACTCTGTAATAGTGCTGATGGATTTGAGCAGTTGTCATCATCTAATTATAAGGTTTTTAAAAAAAAATTAGTCAGTAGATCAACAGAGATCATTGTGGAAACCAATAATGCAAATGTCTTATCTTTTCTTAATTTATGCATACTCACTCTTTCTCAAATCTCAGTTTAAATATCATATCTGTGGGGAAATTTTCCTGACCTTTCCACGATTACTTCTTCAATCTGCTTTCACAAGTCTTCTGATTTATTTTCTTTGTTTCAATAATAGTAGTCTAACTGATAATTATTTAATTATTATTATATGTGAATATTGTTTTAAACTTCCAAATTACTTAACTAACTACATGTTTAAAATTTGCCTTCTGCACTTGGTTATTTGTGTGTAACAGCAAGTGTCATGCCTTTTTTATTCTGTCTTGTATCCCCAATGCCTATCCTACAACCTGACACAAATCAAATGTTTAATACAACTTCGTCGACTGATTTATATATCAAAGTTATTTCTCTATGTATTATTTTCTCTTGGCTAGTGAAGATACTTTTTTGGCTAGTCTATTGTAGCTCTAGGATTACGCTGCTAAATTATTATTTGACTCAATAATGAAGGTCACTGTCTTGATAGCTTTTGGAATGCCCACATTTTATTTTGCTTGATTTTGGAATTCGAGCAAAGAAAAATAAGCACTGAGTAGCTTAATGTGTCAGACCACATGAACATGTGTAACGTAGTCGAAACTTTGTTTTTAATTGAAATCTTTATTGGTACATTATATATATACATCATGATTGCATTCAACAATGATAATTTGTACCAGTATATGACACAACTTAATTCTCATTTTTTCCCATAACCCT
>PVIR01043161.1:0-11860 GCA_004026965.1 Petromus typicus | reverse complement strand
TAGAGCAACCTTCAGTTACACTACATCTAAGGTATTATTGGAAGCTTTCTAGTTTGTAGGAATTTCTTATAGCAGCTGTAAGAAACTCATACTTTTGGAGATGATCATTCGCTTCTGCCTGCACATCCTTAATGTGCTTCTTATCTCCTGGACAGTGTGTTTCATCCTGTGCAGCTCTAGGCATTTGTTGATGGTTTCCCAAATGCCAGGTACCTCTCTCAGCATTGTCTATATTTCCTTGTTGTTCTGATTGTTATTTTAATTGAGTTTTTGGTACATTTTAAGTATACATTATGATCACATTCATCATTGAAAATACGTATCTGTATATGATATATCTTGATGCTTATTTTTCCCCCAATAGGAAATAATGTGTCTGTATTTCTTCATGTAACTTTCACAACAACCTTGTAAAGTCCAGCCCTGTAAGGAAGCAAACTCACGCTTGGAGAGTAAGACCACTTAGCCAAGCACAAGTGAGTGATATAAACTGAGGCAGTCTGATGCTGAAATTATTAGATCATATGTTTTAGAGAGAAGTTGAAGTCAATGGGATGGTTAGAGCTAAAAAATAGTTAGGACAGACACAATAGAGAAGGAAGCAATGGAGATAAAGGAAGCACAAATAGCAGCTTGAGGGTTTATTTGGGCAGAGAAAAGAACTGAGTTGTGCACAGAGTAAGCAGAGGGAGAATTACCAATGCCTAAGCAGCAGAGGCTGTGTAGAGCTTGGGTTGATGAGACAGTCCAAAGCAGTCTCTAAAAAGAGAGAGGAGAAAAAAAGAAAAAGTCATCATTGAAGGCCAAATGAAAGTCTGGGGATATAGCTCATTGGGAAAGTCCTGGATTCAAATCCCAGATGAAGATGGTGGTGGTGGTGGTGGTGGTGGTGATGATGATGATAATGATGATGATGGTGACGAAGATGACGACATCTCTGGCATTAAGCACCTGTCATGGAATTTTTCTGCAACCCTACAGTTGCTGACTGGTACATACCTGGCTAGCTTTCAGTCTTCTTTTGACTTTCATATGGAATTAATGAACTTCCCTTCCCTCTCATCTGAATTTCCCTGCACAAACATAGGCAATTTTTGTTCAGGCTTCTCTCCCATACCTTCCTCATGTTTTAATGATCTTTCTCAATAGGACATTCATTGCTATTGAGCTATACTATCTATTTTTTAGGACACTGGCTTCCCTTATAAGTCATGATTATCAAGGAAGGTCTCAGAAACCAAATATCCACTACATCCAGCTTTGCTGGCCTCTCTCATCAGAGTTAGAACCAGCACCTCGTTCCCTGAGAACATCCAGGCCTGTCTCAGGCCCTCCTGGTGATGCTACAGCATTTACTCTCTAAAGATGCAAAGTGTTCTCCTTCTACCATGAATTTCCAGGCTCTTTTTCCTAAATCATAAGTTGAATCATTCATTGGCAACTTCTTGGAAATATGGTAGATTCTAAGAAGTTAAATTGTTCTTTACTTAATACTACAAATCAAATAAGCAGATTATTTTTAATTTTTTGTTTGTTTGTTTTTCTACGGCAGTTTCAAGTTCACAGCAAAACTGAGAAGAAGGTTAAAAGATTCCGTCATCCCACCCACCCACACTCAGTCTCCCATACTATCAACTTCCTTCATTAGAGTACATTTGTTATAAGAGATAAACCTAAATTTTCAGTCATTATCACCCAAAGTCCATAGCTGACAGAGTTCACTCTTATTGTATATTGTATTGACTTGGATGAGTACATCATGATTTGCATGTAGCATTGTAGAGACATACAGAAGACATCTGCCACCTTTTGGAGCCATGGACTGGTTTCATAAAAGACATTTTTTCCCACAGACAGGCTGGGAGCTTGTATGGGAATGATCCAAGAGCATTACATTTATCACACACTTTGTTTCTATATTATTATGCTGTAATGTATAATAATTATGCAACCCACATAATGCAGAATCAGTGGGGGCCCCAGCTCCTTTTCTTGTAACTGGATGGCCTCACTTTGGGGTGATGAGACACAGTCACATCTGAAGTATGTTGCCCATCTCCAGTCTCTTCCTTACTCTCCTTTTACTACTATCACTGCAAAAATAAAACAGCTTCACCAAGACAGGATGTTGGAAATAAAAGCAAGCTTTTCAGGGTTTTTTATGACAGTCTTGGGCTATTCTGCCTTAGCTTTAATCTAGAATGTATGGAGATTCAAAGCTGTCTCAAACAATATTTGTAAGTCCTCTGTCTAGAAAGCAGATGATCCTTTCTGTTCGAAGAGGGACAAAGTCAGTTCCCCTGGATTACTCTCAAATTGTTTGTAGATTCTTTCTCTTCCTACTAAAGTTTCTTTACTTTTTCTTTTTCTCATAGTTTTCTGTGTGTGCGTGTGTGTGTATGTTTGAGAAAAAATACTGAAACTCTTCTGAAAGCAAGGACAGGTGATCATACACTAGCAGGGAGAAGGAAGGTCCTGATTCAGTGTCTTTCAAAACCCTCTGCTAATATTTGAAATATGTCAAAAATCCCTGTGTTCTCTTGATGCCTCCATAATTCCAGTTTGGTTTTGAATGCGTCCACTTTATCTGCTGATTTGAACATAGTTGTCATTCTCCCCTGAAGTAACAGATTGAATTAATTGAGCAGGTGGAATATCTCATACAAAAAAGTGACTTTTATGACCCATTCTGAAATGTGCTGCCAATGGTGACAATTTTTCTAGAAATAAAGTCTCTGGAGTGGTTTTGTAACTCGCAAGCACTGTCCAGTGGCCTACCTTTAGAAAGCCTTCTCGCTTGTGTGTATAAAAGAAGTTAGGCATGCTCTGCACCCCTCTCCTCTCAAAGCTGCAGGGACAGAATGTGAGTTAAAGGCGTGGACTTTAATGTGGTTGCTAACTTTAATCACATTCTACAAAACATCACTTTGTTCAGATAACTTTGCTCAGCTACCCAGAGTCTCTGTGTAAGTGACTTGCATTCAGCAGCAACCGCCTTGGCCTGAGTTGTAAACCAGAAAACTGTCAAGACATGGCAGCCACTCTATTCCCACATGAACAGCCAGTTCAATTTTCCTGATATGTCATCACTCAAAGACTTGAATATTTCTGCAGTTGTGGTATTGGTTGGCATCAAAATTCCATATAACCTGATGCGCATTTTCTAAAAATGATATCACACAAAAACAGGCATGGTTGCCTATTATCAACATTGGTAGACTTGTCAAGCTAGATTGTGAACCAAGGTGACTCATTAATCCTCTCTATCAATCGTGCTTCAGCCTCCTCTGCTATTTCATCAGTTTAACAATTTATAGTGTTAGATGAGAGAAAATCACACTCCAGTTTTTACAAAGTAGCCTGTCCTAAAAGTTCATAACAAATGTCCTTGGCAGAAGGCAGAATCAATTCTTCACCACTAGTAAAGGGATTCTTTGCTTTAGCAGTACAGTTAGCTACTGCATTAAATGATAAGAATGATACTCTCAGTACAGACATATTGGATGAAATAGTGACCTTCAGTATTATTTCTGCCATTTGTGTGCCTGTTGTTTTGGCTTTTTTTTTTTTTTCCTTTTGAAAAACTCCATGTAGAGTGCATGGAGAAGCAGTTTTGAAAGCTTACTGGCTTTATCGGATATTTCAACATTGTAGTATACAAAGCAGGCTTTGAGTATGTGAATCATCTATTGCAATGAAACTATAAGTGAACCAGGACTCTTGGTATTTTCTTTTAAATATGGCTTTCTTTTTGTTGACAGTCTCAGAATCTTTTGCTATTTCAACACTGGTGCTTTTAACTTTTTCAAAAAAACTGTCGTGAAATGGTAATGTTTGTTATTATACTTATTTTGGTTAAGGTTAGCTTATAGGTTTACCAAAGTGTGACTGAAACAAATGAGTGGTATAGGGAAGAGGGACAGGTTGAATAGTAGGCTTTGGTGTATACATGAAAGAATTAAAAGTAACATACCTCAGTAACATATATGCACTTATGTTTATAGCAACACAATTTGTAATAGCTAAAAGTTATAAAAAGCCCAAAAGCCCATCAAATGGAGGCTGGATAAAGAAGATGTGAGTTTTTTATAAAATGGAGTATTACTCAGCTATAAAGAATGATAAATTAGAGACATAGCTAAATGGATGCACCTGGAGACCATACTCATAAGTGAAAATAAATAGGACACAGATGTGTAAAGTCTGTATCATTTCTCTATTAGATACTGAAGGGGCAAATGAGGTCCAAAATATATGATAGGTATTGTGAAATAGGAAGAAAATGTTCAAAGAGAAAGAGGAAGTGGGTGGAGCAGGAGAAAACAAAGAAGGGAAAAATGTGACAGTAAAAACAAAAAACCAGGAATTTAAGGAGGCAAAGCTTATGTATATGGGGGTGGTAGGAGGCTATAGTGAGGGCAGGGGAATGGCTAAAACTGAAAATAAAAATAAATCATGTACAGATACAAATATTCAATGATGAATGGATCAGAATGTATACCTAATATATACCAATAAAAGGGAAAAAATGGGCAGGCCATATGCAGACAAAAATATGTCTCCAGTTAAGGCTTACAACCAGCTGCCAAATGCAGCTTCATTGTCACTTCCCACTCACTGATAACATTCTCATCAGAGACTAACAGCAGTTGATTTATTGTGGTGTCTACACTCATCCCTCCCTGCTAATGTCAGTCTGTATTTGCAGCCACCCCCCAGTGCTAGCATCGCTGCATCAGCTGCAACTCAGTTCACCGAACATCAGATTCTCATAAGCATCCCAGGACCTAAATTTCTCATGTGACCAGTTCACAGCAGGGTTCACACTTCCATGAGAATCTAATGCTGCCATTGATCTCGGAAGAAGTTGAGCTCAGGTAGTAACGAAGGTGATGGGGAGCTCTATAAATACTGAAGTTTCAATCAGTAGCCTGCTGCTCACCTCCTTCTACACTGCCAGGTCCTAACAGGCACGAAGATTGGGGAACTCTGCCCTACAAAACAGCTTTACTGCCCTGTCAGTCGTCTGTGCTCCGCTTATTCATCCCACCCACCCCTGACCCCTGGCAACCACCAATCTTTTTACTTCCTGCATAGTTTTGCCTTTTCTACCGTGTCAGATAGTGGAAATTATAGAGTCTCCAGCCTTTTATGATTGACTAAATTCTATTTTAATGTTGAAAAAATGTGAAGTAGTACAAGGAAGAATGTAGAGATGGTGACGTTGTAGAAATAAACATTAAATTATCTTCTACATGGAATCTGTCTAAATGTGATGCACCTGTTTCTTGAGCAGGAGAGACTTTCTCCCAGTGGAATCTTAATTGTAAATCTATCAGGAGAGGGAGATAAAGATGAAGCATTTCAGGCTGAAGGAAAAAGAACATCAGGAACCCCGCCAGCCCATACTTCTTTTCACCCTCACCCTTTGGAAAGGGACCTCAGAGACTTCGAGAAACCACTCAGAGCTCCACGGAGCACAGCACAAAAGTCCTCAGGAATTACAGCTTTAAAAATTCACTGCATTCCTGATCTGAATATGATGAAAATGGCTTTTGTTCCACAAATAATGTAGAAAGCAGCCCATAAAATTGTCAGATTTCCTCCTATTCCTTTGATTTGTGCCTTTTAATCCCTTGACATGTATTTGCCCGAGTTTGTTCAAAATCTGATATTTGTAGACCAAAGATATTATTAATAGTCAAAACACAAGGAAAATGAAAGTCAACATCTTTTTACATTGTTGAACACATCAAATCACTATGATCTACACAAAATTCCTTCCTTTCCAAATTAAAATTAAAATTAAAGTTTGATTGACTGGTATAAAGATTACACTTTATGAAAACTCTCCACAATCTTTACACTCAAGTTTATCTTATGAACATTTGAGATAAATGTCAAAAAAATAAGGAAGGAGAAAAGATTCTATAAAGGAACATGTCAGACATGGGGGAAATCTACATTTTTAAAGAGGAGTGTTTTTAAAATACTTTATTGATCTGAATTAATATAAGACAATTGATTTTTTGATTATTAAGACAGGTAGACATATCAAAAAGTAGTTTTAATGATTTGGAGACATGAATACTGTATTTCCTCTCAAATTTGAAATATTTATAACCTCATAATTACACAGAATAAAGTTGAGTTGCTAATAAATGCTAGAGAAACCAATTTTAATTGGCATTCAAGTTTAAAATCAGCTCCTACAAAATCACAACAAATTTTTTAAGGTTCAATATTTATTACATATGACAACAAAACAACTATGCAGATTACAAAGACTAGACAAAACTCCTTCAAAATTAAATGTAATATACACATCTGTTTCATTTTAAACTGATACAAAAAAAAAGAATTCTTAAAACTTCCATATCCTGAAGCTTTTTTAAAGCAAAGTGGAAGATGTTATGTTCCTTGTAACTACTATTTTGTGTTTTTATATATTTATTTGTTTTTACTACTGTATGTTTGCAGTGAATAATGATTATATTATTGCAGAGTTAATACATACACATAACACATTGTAATTCTTTGTTTGTCCTGTACCTCTCCCATCCCTCCCTGCTCCTTCCAGTTTTCAGCCCCCTTTTCTGTTTGCAAAAGCTCTATTTCCATCTTGTGTCTTTAGTTCTTTTTCACCCCCAACTTGTGCTTCCCTTTCTATTGGAAAAAGATCTCCCTACTTCCTAGTATCTATCTTTTACTTTATTCTTTAGTTAAATTCCAGGTTTCTCATATAAACGAAACCATGCAATGTTTAAGCTTTTGTATCTGATCTACCTCACCCAACACTATGGTGTCAAGATGTAATATTGTGCCATCGACCACACCTCTCTCTCATTATGTCTCAACTGAGTGGGTGGTAGTTGGTGCTTGTTATCCTAAGAAAATCTCTGAAGATCTGGCTAGACTAGTTGAAGTGCTGTAAATATCAGTAGCTACTAGAATTTAACGATGGAATTTGACTTCATCTAAGCCTTAAGAAAAAAAGAATAAATATCTTTCAGTCATTTCAGAATAAGTCCAAAGATTTTAGGCATCAAAGGATTGATAAAGCTTTACTGATAAATTAACCAAAACATTAACTCTGTCATAATACATTTCAAAACCCAAGATATTCATTTGCATGCACGTAGTTATCTTCAGAACTTTATGAATTGAACAGTGTTTCACTAATAAATGTTGAGTATTCCAAATCAATCCAGAAAAATCTTAGCTCAGAAATAACCTGAGTACTCCTTGGGTAACTTTTTTCTCTGACAAGTTGGAAAAATGCTAGTGTGATTGGTTGAGGGAACTGTTGCAAAGTAGTGTGGTGGCTGAGAAGTTGTTTCTGTGGTCTTGTGACTTACTGGTTATTAAATGTCTGGTCTTAGGGAAATTGCACAACCTGTCTAAGCCTCAGTTTCTTAATGTATAAAATAGGGAACTACAGTGTAAGAGAGAGGAAGGAAATGCTTTGGAAGGTAACAGTTCATCCTTTACAGAGCTGTGCTACTGACCGAATAAAGTAATGTGTCAAGAGCAGCCCCAGAGGCCATGAGTTAGATTCTGTTCTTCCTCATGGGTGAGTCTGCAGCTGAGGTCATACGTTAATAGTAACTGAACATGAAACTTTTGAGAGGTAATTAGGATCAGATGAGTGGGAGAGGTAATTAGGATCATATGCATTAGTGAGTTTAGAAGAAGTGGAACAGAGCCCACCAGAGAGCTATTTTTTTTTTTAAATGTTTATTCCTCAAAGCTGTCTTCTGGGTACGGGAGATTCTTAGTATTTGTCTTTGTGCCAAGATCCTACTTTCCCATTTTTTTTTTTTTTTTTTTTTTTTTGAGACAGGGTCTTGCTTTGTGGTTCAGGCTGGCCCTGAGCTCAGCCTCAACTCACATCACAATCCCCCTGCCTCTGCCTCCCAAGTGCTGGGATTACAGGCGTGAGCCACCACGCCCGGCACTGTGGTATGTGGTACTGGTTGCTGCTGGGTGTGGCTCTCCCACACCCAGTATTGTTATGTGGTTACCGGGGAATCGAACCTGGGTCCTTGCGCTTGCGAGACAGGCGCCGGAACCACTGAGCTAACTCCCCGGCCCCCCCACCAGAGAGCTATTATGTTTGTTCTGCCTCACCATGTAATGACCACATGAGGTTTCAGAATTGTGAGCCAAATCTACCTCTATTCATTATAAGTTACCCAGTTGATAGTATTCAGGTGCAACACAAAAAACAGATTAGTACAGGTAACTTACTTCTTTATTCATCTTTTAGAGAAAGTTTTAAAGCTCTGAACTGTCTTTATGAGAAATCTTGGAACATTATTGGTTGTGGGTGAAAGTGATAGAAAGATCTATGAACTACAGACAAGATGTGTCTTTGCAGTTTGATGTGAATAGCATTCCAAATGGTGGTCCACTATTGGCTTTCTTCTTCCTGGTCTACCTGGCCATGTGCTTATTTTGAGAGTCCTGAACACCATTTCCCTTACCTGTTTTCTCTAGAAAGCACTTCATATAATTGTTTCAGTTTCTAAAACATTATATTATGTGATGCGTTTATGGACTGGGCTTGGCCTTGATTGGTTATGTGGTTCCTACAGCCACAGTCATACAAAGCTACAGTGATCAGCCTGGGCTGCATTTGAAACTATGCTATATGGAATAAGTAAAATGTAGCAAAAGTGTCATCTGCATTGGTGTCTAAGGACTAATGGGACTTTAAATGGGTGGACAGAACACAAACATGGAGGTGGGGTTCACCTCAATGCTGCCCAACCTCAGAGTGTCCATGGGCCACTGAATGCTGGGTCTAGGCGACAATCTACTAGTCACAATCCCAAAGTAGCAACACTATTATGAAATAATGTCTTTTAAATGTGACTTAAAGTCCTTCAAAATACAAAATGTTATACAGGTACAACTGCTAAGAAAGAGATGAATAATAGATACATAATACATTATTTACTAAATTCTGGTGTTTTCAAATAGTACATTAGAATTCATCCTCTTAAGTATTAACTTTCATAAAGGTTACAAATGTGCCAAAAAATGAAGCAATTATAAAGTTTTAAAAATCTGAGTACTTGCTTTCATATAAGCCCTAATCCATAATGAAAAAACCTAAAATATCAAAATATATTATCACAAGAATAATCAATAAAATTCTAAAAAGGTAACAAGAGAGGAAAGAGATACAGAATACCTATAACACAGACAAAAAAATAAGCAGCAATAGTAAGTATCTGTATATATATATATACTATATATATATTCCATACATATGGTAACCAAAAGAAACCATTGATAACTATATGTACATTGGATTAAACAAAGTTTAAGTCAAATATGTACCAGATGAAAAAAGACATTATGTGATGATAAACGTGTCAATTCATGCAGATATGACAAGTGTAAATATGGCACTGGTGGTCAACACATTATATAAAATAAACATTGATGAAACTGTAGGAAGAAACAGCTACACAACAGTCTACCCAACAGCAATAGAATATTCTCAAGAACAAATAGAACATCTTCCAGGATGTTTTATGGCTTCTCAGGTCATCAAAAAAGTCTCAAAGGATTTAAAAATCAAAACTCATACCAGCTCTCTCTTCTGATCACCATGGAATGAAACTGGAAATTAGTTACAGGTAAAACCTGGAAAGCTCAGGCCGGGGATTTAGCTCAGTGGTTCCGGCTCCTGTCTTGCAAGCACAAGGACCCGGGTTCGATCCCCGGTAACCACATACTATACTGGGCGTGGAGACTCATGCCCAGCAGCAACCAGTACCACATACCACAGTGCCGGGCGTGGTGGCTCACGCCTGTAATCCCAGCACTCGGGAGACAGAGGCAGAAGGATTGCTGTGATGAGTTTGAGGCTGAGCTCAGGGCCAGCCTGAACTACAAAGCAAGACCCTGTCTCAAAAAAAAAAAAAAATCACAGTTGTTTTTCTGAGAAGATAAACAAAGCTGACAAATGCTTTCCTAATGTAATTAAAAAGAGAAAATATGTAAAGTCAGAAATCAAAGAGGAAACATGACAGTGGACCCATCCTTTCCATCTGTTTGTTTGATTTGTGCCATTTTCTGTAAACGCTGGAGCATACTCGAAGTGCATCCACAAGGGTCCTGCAGCCATGGCCCACAAACCTGAGGAACAACTCCCCATAAATGCAGATCTACAATTTGTCCAGTTTAGTTTGACTTTATTTGTCCAGTATTTTTCTTCTCTGTGCTACATTTGAATTTGCAGCACAGAGACTTTTCTGAATGGTTTATTTTGTTCCATGAATGTTGGAGCTAACTATAGTAACTCAGGCATTTCCTTGGGCCACACAGTTTGAAACTACACTGACAAGTAATCTAATGCAAAGTCATTTTTTTTTCATTTAAAAGTTCCAGTTAAATCTTTCTGTAAAAATACCAAAGTGAATTTAATGCTCTATTTATTTGCATCAGCTCAAAATTGAATCTCATACCACTTTTTGCTCAGTTGTAAGTTGAAATTGTGTAACCAAAATTTTTTGCCAGATTATGTTCCACAGGGGTTGAGAAAACATATTTTGAAGTGTGATTCCATGCTACAGATTAAATTATAGCCTCATATTTCACCCACTGTGTAAACTATTACAAATATCTAGTGATTTTCTTTGTCAATACTTTAAAAAAGTAATCTTTATTTTAGAAGAACATTATCTTTCCTTTACTATAATAAAAAATATTAATTATAAATTTGTCCACTGTGTGGAAACCCATCCATCTTCCATAGATTCGCCCTCTCCTCTTCATTTTCCTCTGAAGTCTAGACATGCTCATGTACAAATCAGATATGCACAGTGGTGTGTAGAATGTCAGTCGGGCTGTTTCAAGGCAAGCAAAATACCCCTGGCCATAAACCCTTACTGTCAGTGCCCACTTAACTTCATAAAATTCTTCTTTCAGCTTGGACCTACTTTACAAAAACCTCAACTCAAATTGTGCATGTTGAGATGATAGGGAAAAACATTCTCCAACAATTAAATAGCTCAATCTTCCTTGTACCCTAAAATATCTAGTGGACCAGTAAATTGTCACCCCTGACCAATGCTGAGTGGCTATTGCTAGGAACTTGGTTACCTAAAAACAGCTTAATCTGAATATGAAGAGAGACTGACTTTAGGAAGCATCAGATATTGGCAAGGGGAGAATTTTTTTATCATTCAGCAACCTGGAATATGAATCCAAAGAGAATAAACAGTTCAACACAAAATGATAAAGGATGCTGTTAAGATGGTCTCTTGGAGTCGGTTTTGCTTCATTCAACTATGAAATGACTACATGCATTCATTTATCTCTGCCCTTCCTGATTTGGTGGGTATAATAAACAGAAGTGTCTTTCCTTTTTCTCTTCTTTCTTCAATTCTGTCTTCTTGAAACAAAATAAGCAGGCAATGGCAGTGCTGCATGCCCATTCGCCTTGATAACCAGCATGGATCCATTAGGTTGAGCACTCTCGACACTCACATATCTAATTAGAGACAGTGCACACAACCGTAGCATAATAAGGACTTCTTTCCTTCCCTCAGTGCTCCTGGTCCGATGGAGGTGTGCAGGTTTCTGTGCCCCTTTAATTCAGGAAGGAGAAATAGGAGGACGAGGAAGAAGATAGAAGAGGAGGAATAACTAAAAACCTGCTTTGGCAGCCATTAGTAATGTTGAACTTCATTGTATTAAGGCGATAGAGTAATCAAATCATAGAGGAAAGTCTGCCTCTGTGTTCATCAGTAGTTTTTGTAGTGGTCAAGAGACCCCCCACACACACACTTCCTATCCCATCAGGATTCCCCACTACCTGATTTTGCCTCAAGAGTTTATTTTT
>PVIR01043160.1:0-11878 GCA_004026965.1 Petromus typicus | reverse complement strand
AAATGTGAATAATTGTACTTGTTATTATTTTGCACCTAAAGCACCTAACAAAATCTCATCTGTCTGATGTGTACAGTGGGTGTGGCACAACAATGGCAACTTCCTAAAAGTATAAGAAGCCTTTAAAGCTCTAGCTCTCCACAAGCATCTTTAGTCAAAAATGTTCTTATTCCATCTCCTTTGAGGTCACAATTTGCACTGGCATTTTTAAAATTCTAAGAAGTTCTGAAATACCATTTATCTCTTCCACCGCAGTTTGTCTATCTATATAACTCTTCTCTACTTAAATTACACAACATTTTAGTGCTTAATCTAATAGAAATTAGAAAGTTATTTTAAAAGTTTTCATTTAAAAATATGATCTAATAAAAATTTGATTTGGGTAAAATGAAAACAAGGAATACTGTTTATGAGTTAGCAATTTGTGTAACCATGAGCTACAGGAAATTTTGAGCATTTTATAGTACATATTGAGTTTAGTATATTCAGAGCAAAATTCTACTTTTCAAAAATATTTACAACAGATATTTTACTTTCTAATTTTGTGTAGGAAGATTTATGTCTGATGAAAACAATGTTATATAACAAAAAGCAACATTTCATGAACCAAATCAACATTATTGCAAGATCAAAAGTTGTGACTTCAGATATAATTAACATCATCTAAAATTTTCAAAATTCAAAAATATATTAAGTCTCTATTTCATCAAATTGGATTTCTTTTTTAATTTGCAAATTTTAATTTTTTTTACTTAATTCTTAAACAGAAGGTGGGAGGAAACAGCACCATCTTTTTTTTTTAAATACAAGATGTATTAGACTATATAGAAGTTTAACTTTTGGTCTGTGTTTAGCACTGCTTTTGGCAGAATAATAACCATTAGAACTTTCATTGCTCTCCAAAGGCCTACAGGATCTGAGCTGCTATCATTTCTTAGTTAAGGACAAATAAAGGAACAATGGGGCTTAGTATCTCATCCAAGGATTCAAGACTAGATAATTAAAGGTAAAAGCAGAGTTTGAACTCAAGGCTGCTGACAACTTGTACACTCTTAGCAAGAACAGAATGCAGTCTATTTTTTTCTCTACTCATAATGACCATACTTAAATAATCAACTCATAAAAATAATGAGATTATAACAAAAAAGAAAGAAACAAATTTTATCTATATTGGGGGGTGGTAGGGTGGGTAGGGCTATGGCAAAAAAATGAGAATTAAGTTGTGTCTTATACTGATACAAATCCCCAATATGGAGTGTAATCATGATGTGTATATGTAATGTACCAATAAAGATTTCAATTTAAAAAAAAAATTTGAAGTGTTAGGTGATTTTATCAGATTTTCAATTGTGCTTGTCCTAAGTGAAAATTTTTGCTTTCATATTTTGAACTATGAGAATTCTGTGTCTTAGGTAAAAACTAAAAACGTTACAGTCTCTTTTTGTTTTCTTCAAAGTCTTTGTAAGTGAAAGTCAGGTTTGTAAACAGATTATTCAATGAAACTTTATTGTTGCTTCAATCACATTGAGTCATAAAGATAAAAGTTAAATTCTGAAGAAAAGTGGTATAAAGACTACATAAAACAACCTAACTCAAGTTTTTCTTTTTACAAATAGCTTCAGTCATTTATTTTCTACATCCAAATGGTAGATACTTTTATTCATAAATTAGGATCTGTATATCTAATTCACTCAGCAATATTCTTCCTCACACCTTACTAAAATAAAACCACTCAATTTCATGATGTTTAAAGATCTAGCAAAGCCCACTTCCTATTCACTTAGAATATATTCAAGAAACTTTAAACAGGTTGAAAGATGTTCATCATTCCAGTTTTCCAAATTAGTGTAAGTGTGCAGAGGAAAATATTCTCCTGCATTTCCACAAACTAATACTCACCTCTTTATTTCAAGACATAATGACTTATGTACCAATTCCCACACCAAGAGAGCAACTAAAAGTAAATATTTCCATAGAACAATCTTTGATATCATTGTAGAGAACCTAAATGTAATATATTTGCAAACAAAACCTAAAGTTAAACAATATATTACAGAAACAGAATATTGAATATGTTTTGATATACTTACTGTAATAATTTCAAAAATTCTGAAACTTTAAATTGGAGTATGCCAGAAATATCACTTGATTTTTCTGTGGGATTAAAGTTATAAAAAGAAGTAAGGCTGTATATGTCTAGATTTAGAATAATATTACACTCATGCAAAATTTAAATATATGTACTAGTCTGTTTTTCTGTACTTTCACTAGATATTCTGTGTGTGAGAGAGCATGGGTGTGCAAAATATTAAAGATAAATTATCTTGAGCTTTTAAGATACCATGACAATTGCATATTCTAAACAATTCCCCTCAGTGAATGATTCAAATGAGTATTGTATTTTTTTCTTTGCTCCTAAAAGGAAAATGTTATTTGAGGATTTACAGACCAACCTAAAAATCCCTTGCAGAAAAAAAGAAAAATAATGAATCCCATCTTTATTTCTCTACAAGTTTATCAATTTTTGATTATGCTTTCACTGTTGTGAGTAGCAGGATTTCAAGCCAAAGCCTTTAGAATCTATTTCAGTAGAGCAAAGCTGTCATAATGCTTTTCAAAAATAATGGCCTCATGAGATGGTTACAACTGATCATTCTGAATTAGAAATCCTTTTCAAAGCAAACAAGGGATTAGAAATAGAACATATGCTTCTTTGTTGCCTCTTCCCTGCTACATGTTTTTAGTTCAACAAAAGTTTCTCCAGTAACTATTCTGGGCCTGGCCAAATGAGTTATAAAAAACAATGAAATTATGACTATGAAGATTTCTTTCATGTTGAAGATGAATATAAATAACATTTAAACTATAGAGAGGAACGAGCAGCAACAGCATTTCATGCAAGCACAGTAACTTAAAGGATTCATGTAGAAAAGTGGATAAAAAAACAATACATTAAATGATACCTAACATGTGTTATGAATAAAAATTAAAAATTTTCCTAATACCAAAAGTTTTCTTAACACTGAACGTCGCCATACAGTCTCTCATTGATTTTGCATCATCAGATAATGGCATAGTGAAAATATTTTTATACTACCATGACAGGTATGATAAGGTTCAATTTTATAGCAAAATAAATATCAATAAACAATGATGAGTTCATCTTAATCACATGGTACAGATTCCATAGTCTTGTGGTGAAGGATGATAAAGTTTCAGTGATAAATTTACAGAGAAAGCAGTGGATTTCAGTTGTTTAGAGCACTAGGAAAATCTGAAAGACATAATAAGGGATATAAAGTCTGAGAAAAAGGTGTAAAGGATCTATACAATCTAAGTTAGGTCAAATTAGCATGTCTTCATTAAGTTGAACATTTATTGGTATCTACTGTATACAAGGAAATTTTTTGAGATCTTTGGAAACTGAAGTGAAAGTAATTATCTCTCACTAGTGAGCATGTGTTGTGGTTAGGAAGACAATTTCTATTGTGGTTTAGGAGTTTGCAAAGTTGAGACATGAAGCTGTATGGAAAAATACAAACAAGGATTTGGATGGCCAAGCACAGCTTCTTGGATGAAGGGGCATTTGAGGTAAGGCTAAGTATGAACATTAACAACTTGAAAAAGACTGAGAAGTATAAGTTAAGTTAAAGGAAAAAGGTTTACTGATGTCAAGATATAGAAGACTAAACTAATAGTAATCTTGAAAAATGTAATACCTAGAGACGTATTTCATGGAGAAATCTACAAAAAACCATATTCTACCTACTGTCTACTTAATTTTAAATTTCATTAATACTTGAAATCAAATATCAGTGTTTATAATCTTTTATAAATCATTCAACTTTTCCCAGTCAAGTTCTTCATATCTGAAATGAAAATATATAAAATGGCATGCACATTTGTTATCCTCTTCAAAATTAGCCACACTGTAGTACAGTGCCTCCAGGCCCTATATTTAATTGGAACAACTAGTCCTGAACAAAAATACCTTCACAAGAGGTGAAGAATGCCAGGACACAGGAGACAAGATAAGAGCAATTTTAGAGAATATAATACTATATGGAAATGTACGTCTTGGAGAAACATGCAGAAGGAAAATATATATTTCATTTTATGTCATTAGACTACATTCAATTATAAATATGTGAATTAAGACATTTACAATAGCATTTGGAAGAATTTTTCCTAAAACTAATCTACACAGAAGTAACTTTCTTTCTACATAGGATGTAGTGACTTTTATTCTTAATGTAGGAAGTTATTCATTACAAATTTTCCTTTGGTAAAAATGGTAAAATACATCTACTGCTATATACTGAACATGCTGCCTATGTGTCAGTTGAGGTATTTAGATATAAGGATCATAAATCTTTGTCCAGGACCAGAGGTAAAGACTACTGAGTGTAATAGTGACGTATGCCAGTCATAGTGCAACACTCTTGAATCTGAACTTAATCCCTTAAAACGCTGTTTCCTTTGTAGTAAGCTAGGACCTGGGGAAATCAAATCTATAACATCAATGGTAGCTCATATTCCTCAAACACTTAGAATCTGCTCTCCACCTTTGAGGGGCTCTAGACATGTGAATTCATTCACTCTTCATAGCTTCCCTGTGAAGAGGGAAACCAAGCAGGGGACAGTCAGGGGGCTGCTCAGGGACAGCTGGTGAGACTTCCCAGTCTGGCATCTGACCCTAGTGAAGTGCTGCTGCCAGCTGTGCAATGCAGCTGCTTTGACAGCCATAATGCCCTAAAGTGACATAACACACACCTGCATGCTATGCCAGTAAAGTCAGTGCTGTGTGTGAAGACTTAGCTATCTCTAGCACCTGCAGTTTAGAACAAGCTAGAGTTGTTTTCAGTAGCAAAACTATAAATCTTGATGCATAGAGACTCTATAATCTCTCCATATATTTCATAATCTATATTCCATAATCCTTACATTCTTATCTGGATTCTTTTTGGTATACCTCAAATCAAGAGATGAAAAAAAGATAATAGTACAGCAGTTTCCTGGACTCAAGTTTCAGTGTCTGAGATTTGCTATAAATCACTCAAACTCTCTGAGTTTCAGAATATTCACTTTAAAAATGGAAATACACAGAATGATGTGCATTTAATTATCTTTGAAGAAAGATGGTGGAATAGGACTTCCCAGCCTCCATACTGTATAGTAATGTCAGCTGGAGGCCTTTGCACAACACATCTTCCCAAGAAAAGAGAAACAAGTAGCAGACAACTGCATTTTATTGGAGGATAAATACATCCTCTTATGCTTCATAACAATGTTTCAGTCAATGACCAGCTACAAAGACACCAATAGTCCCAAATATTTATAGTGGAGCTGAAAAATTCTTTTTTTTCACTAGTGCTTTCATAGCTTCCATGTATTGTATGGAAAAATAATACAATGTATCATTCTTACACCTGCAATGCTGGTTTAAATAAACTTCTGTACCACCAGTCATATAGAAGCATAGAAAGGTAACTATGTTCATACAGTATATAATTCTTTTTATTAATAATAGGCTATTCTAAACCTATAAATTTATGCTATGCTTTTATCATTATTTCAGATTGCGCTGCTACTTATAAAATCAGCAATGTCACATTTGTTTTGGTGAAATTCTAATTAGCTGAAATCTTAGTTAAATCATGTATGTTCACCAACAGATGACTGAAAAGTGAGGTATTTATACAAATAAAGAAGTACTTCTTTATCAAAAAAGAATAAATTTGAGCCATTTATATGAAAATGGATGAATTTAGAGACTACAATTTTCAGTGAAATAAATCAGACACAAAAATTGAAGTACTACATTCTTTCTTTTATATGAAGAACTCAAAGTATAATACTTTAATGAGTAAATTAAAAGATATATAATAAAAAACATGCAGGGAGTTTTTGTAAATGGCAAAAAAAAAAAAAAAACCAAAACAAGAGATAGAGGAAGAATAGGGTAAAGAGAATTAATTTGGGTATGCATATGTACCAACTCCCTTTGATAAAAATAATCACCATGTACTAATAAATTATAAATCACTGTAAAACAATATGCTATATTATGTCTGAGGTGTTTTCACATATGTCATGTTTATTATGTCTACTGATTATATCCAGAGGTCTCATGAAGGGGTTGACCTAAACCATTTAGGTCTTTATAAGCTTCAGTGTGGCAGAGTTGGCGAAACTGTGGCATACATAGGCAGCAGGCTCAGAGAGCCCCGTCTACCACACAAGCCAAGCTTGACATCGCTCAGCAGCCCAGAGCACCTAGCTACACACATAAGCACACCAAATCAGACTATAAGAGCTCTTTGTTTTGTTGAAAGCTCTATTATTGAGTTTTACTGCTAAGACAAAAGATGTTAATGTATGAGTTGTTTCTTTCTCCACTAAAACTTGAGTATGGAGGCTTAATTGTAGTGTTGGTGCTTTGCAAGGGATAAGTGGGTGTTGGGTTGCGATTTGGGAGCTCAGCCTCTCAGGGGTTCACCATTACTATACTGAGATGTTCCTGCTGTGACAGAATCACATACCTCTACGTTTCTTAGAGCTGTTACTGCTATGAGTGAGGTGTGATGATGAGAAAAATGTACTGAAGAACGCAGGCAGGACACATTGGGTCATCCTGGTCACCTCTGCTCCAACACCAAGTCTGCCCCCCAATACTCAGATCTGTACAGAATAAAACTAAGCTGGTATTTGGGAAATGAGCCTCCAGACATCATCTGGTGCTAGGGTGAGCCATGCTCTAGTCCTGCCTAGCCAACTTGGTCTGCAGGAATACATCTAGGTGACCTGCAGCCCAGCCTCCCCAGCAGACCCAGGTACCTAACACACAAAGCCTAGTACCAGGCTGGCTCCAGGCTCCAGGGAGCTCTCTACCATCATAGACTTTGGCTGATACCAAACATTGGCTCACTCAATACTTTCAACTCTGTTTTCAAGCAAACTCTAATGCCTTGGGATTTCAGGATCACTATACAGATCCAGGTTACAGGCCAGCTCCTACTGACCAAGACCTGAGGCCCAGTTCTAGAGACGTAGGCCTCTCCTCCATCCTGTGACCTGGTGGCTTCTGTTAAGCTCAGACTGAGAGTCCACTCCTCCCCCAGGTGAGCATCTGTGGACACAGGTGCCAGGTTCCGAGGATATGAGGTTCAGACCACACCCAGAAACCTAGTCAACAGGTTTAAGTGGTAGATTCAGAGGTAATTAATGCATGTTAAATTAGTGTAATCTGCTTGATCCACACTATACTCATGCTTGAAAATATCATGTTTTACAAATAAAAACACAAATTTATAAAATGTCTGAATACATATAAAATGTATAAATACATATGGCTTTATTCAATCTTTTAAAATAAAAAAAATAATATACAGGTGCCAGAATGTTTCCCTCATTCTATTTCCTGCACTTGTACAAAATACCCAAGAGCAGGTAGTTTGGAACAGTAAAAGTTTACTGAGGACAATTTTGAAGGCTGAATGTCCAAGGTCGAGCAGGTCACTTGGCATCTGGTGAGGTCTAGGGAACCCCGTATCCTCTTGGAGATCGTCATGGCAGAAGTGCAGGTCAAGAGAAACAAACACATGGAAAGTCAAGAGGCCAGAGAAACTGAGGGACTACACTTAATGCTTTCTCACCTCTCTGTTCCAGGTGAACTCAATCAGGACACCGTGACCAGGACCGTAATCGTTACCCACCTCTATACCTCCAGTGACTGCCTCCCCCAGGAGCAAGTTCCAGCCAGGACACTTCAGGCAACACAGGAAAACTGTATCCACACCATAGTACTTAGAAAACTATCCCTGTGTGAAATTCCTATTTTAAATCATTTGGCTATATTTGTATAAAAAACATGCATATAGTTTCTATTTTAAATTATTTTATATGAAGTATAAATTTTGAGGAAGCTTATATAACTCAAGCAGCCCTATAAATATCTTTGAGTTAATAATGTATTTAAACACTGTACACATTTATAGCTGCTCAGGATTGTATAGAAATATTTTACAGAAAAGTGCTAATCATTGAAGTGTTGCTGAGTGGTAGGACTTTTGCAAAAAGTTTATCCTTTGCTCATTTTACATATTATATTGGAAGTAAATATTTAACATGTGATGTTTTTATTCACATTAAAAAATACTAATAATTTTTTATTCTGTCACACTATGTAAAGTAGTAGATTATTTTTATATGTTATTGTATTTTATATTATGAAAGTTTGAATAATCAGTAACTGAATGCAAATCTAATATCTTAGAGGTGCAACAATTCTATGATAGTTCATGTGTGAGCTGTTATCCAGAATCACAGTGTAAACAAATTTATTTTCTGAGGAAATTGTTTTTGTTTTTAGGTTTTTTTGAGACAGGCTTGAGTTATTTATTTATTTATTTATTTATTTATTTTTTGAGACAGGGTCTCGCTTTGTGGTTCAGGCTGGCCCTGAGCTCAGCCTCCAACTCACATCACAGCAATCCTCCTGCCTCTGCCTCCCGAGTGCTGGGATTACAGGCGTGAGCCACCACACCTGGCACTGTGGTATGTGGTACTGGTTGCTTCTGGGCGTGAGTCTCCACGCCCAGTATGGTATGTGGTTACCAGGGATCAAACCTGGGTCCTTGTGCTTGCAAGACAGGTGCCGGAACCACTGAGCTAACTCCCCGGCCCCCTGAGGAGCAATATGGACATGTCCAATTGTACTGACTAGGTATAAAATGTTACTTGTTCTAAGAAAACCATAGTTTCATTATTTATTATGATACTCATCCATATTTTCTTCTCTATCAGCAATTAATAGCAATAATATATCACACCTGAGCAATAAACTAGTCATAAATCTCATTGAAGTGATTCTGTGCCCTAGGAAAACAAGTATGATTATATTTACTTCACCTCATGATTCTGCTTTAAGTGTGTTAGTTCTTGATCTCTAGTACTTTGGAATTGAAAGCACCAAGTGTCTGCTCAGTCTTGGAAAATATTTTCCTAGAATGAGTCACAGTTTATTTCAAATATATGAAAAGGTAAGATTTTATTTTCAGTTTCCAGACTCAAGGTGGTGAATTTTATTAGGAACTTGATTATAATGCTACCTAACTCTACTTCAGAAAAGCTATCTATAAAAATATGCACATAATATTAAATTTAACACATATCTCCCTAAAACTGAAGTAAATACTCTGCTGATAAAAAAAAAAAAATCAACAATTAGGCCTGGAGTTTAGCTTAGTGTTCTGGCACCTGCCTTGCAAGCACAAGGCCATTAGTTCGATCTCTGGTAACTATATACAACAATGCTGGACATGGTAATTCATGCCTAAAACTCTGGAGGTAGAAGCAAGAGGATTGCTGTGAATTCAAGCCTCGCCTGGGCTACATAGTGAGCTCAGGATCAGACTGAACTGCAAAGCAAGACCCTGTCTCAAAAGAAAGAAAGAAAGAAAGAGAGAGAGAGAGAGAAAGAAAGAAAAAAGAAAGAATTAAAATTTTATTTTCTAAATACCTGGATGTAAAAATATATATATATGTATATATGTATATATATATATGTATATATGTATATATATATATAATTATATATATTTATAATGAGGTGGTTTGCATTATTTAAATCATAGAGATGATAGATATTTACATTTTTCTGAAAAACCCAAATTGCTTCTAGTTGATTAAATATGTCTTTGTGATCTGGTATCATGAAAAAGTATTTAAATGCAAAAAATTGGTTTAATGTTTTTAGATAAAAATCAATGTATTTATGAATATTTTGGAGCCCTTGGTTACCGATTTTAAATATAAACAAAATACTTATTCAATTATGAGTAAATGAACTATAACAGTCATGCATCTAGCTACCTTAAATTATACAGATTAAGCCCTTTGATATTTTTGGTTCTATTTCAGGGCCATATATCATAAGAAATGTAAATATAACTCCATAGTAAAAAAATATAATCCTTACAATTTTCTTCATAGAACTTATTTCCTTTATGTGGTTTAATTAAACATATAATTTATTTTTAGGGCTACATACATGAATACAATGGTTAGAAACTTTTCAGACTCAGAATATTTGCACAGTATTTCCAGATACTGATTATAATACAATGATTTCCTCAGTAAAAAATAATCATAGATATATTTTATCTTAGAATCTAAATAGGTACGTACATATGTAGCTTTTTAGATGGGGACAGAATTTTGAATCCTGTACAAGGAATGAAGGACTAGAATGGGGTGAGACACCACTCTACATCAGTGAAATAGATACTTCAGATATTTAAAATACAAGAAAATAGAAGATATGATCTAAAGAGACCAAAGCATTATCTGATCTGTATTTGTTAATTTTTAGCTCTTGTTCTGGATCAGCTTATCCATTTGCCATTCAATAATAACACACATATTGACATACAAGATTATGGTATACATAAGACAGAAAAGAACTATTTAAAATTAATATGTGTAAAGGTTGTGTTTATTTTTAACATCATTCTTTTAGTTTATGCTTTGCTTTGTTTATGACAGAGGCTCATTTTATTGGTGGGAAATGATCATTTTGTGGGAAAAGTTATTCACATCCATAATAACATGGTGGAAATTCTCCCATTACCAGTTTATTCTGATGCCAAGTTATCATTTGAGAAACTTTTTTAAAAAACAGCTAATGTTACCTATTTGAAATTCCATTCACTACTCACAGTTAAGCCAAATTTCATTTCTCAGTGAACATACTGAAGAAGGAGAAGAAAATTGAGTCAGAGCCAGCAGCCAGGTCCACAGTTTGTGTCGTTCTGCATCTTGGCTCCGTGTCTTTTGTTGAGTTAGTGAGGTTGTAAAGCAGACCACAATGTGGGGAGAAGCTAGGTCAGCCCAGCACTACAAGGGAAAGCACACCCTGCACCTCACAGTCCAATTAGCAAGGTTTAAAGCTGACGAGAAACAAACTAGCAAACATGGTCTGCACTAAACCAAATCCAGTCTTGGGTTATCACCTAACGTGTGCTAATACACAGCCACTTCTGAAGCCTGCTTCATAAAGAAAGTCTACATACTCCTGCTGTCTAACGAAGCAGTTGTTGGGAAGAAGCATCTTGTCTCTTTACCACATGACAGGAGAATATAAATGTTGCCAAATGAAACCCAGTGTACCATTTCGGCAGAAAGAAATGGACATGGCTGTGTTTTGCATGCATGCATGCATGTATGTATGCATGTATGTATGTATGTATATACACATTCATATCAAACATAAAGTTTTTGGTACATTTTTAATAAATTGCAATCCATTTATTTAAGTAATAAAATGTAAATCACATAATGAAAGTAACATGACCTGGGAAAACATTTTTCTTAATATTTTGAAATATATTTAAAAAATGTGAATGAAATTTAAATACAAACTACTACTAAAACAAGTGCCAGTTTCTCAGAAAGCATATCAGAACTTCCTGACTATTTCTGCTAATTTCTCTCAGTACAGTATTATTTCAACAATGAAACACTGCTCTCATAGTAAGCTAACCTATCCAGCATTAGGACAAAGAATATATTTTCATAGCATCCACAATCCTGAATTTCCTCTACTAAAAGGATAGGGCATTGCTTTAATTACTTTAAAAACTCAAAATTAATAAATTACTTTCTCTTTCAGTGGAAGAATTTGAGGATATCCTCATAAGTGAAATAAATAGGTCACAGATAGATACATATCGCATCTTTTCTCTGGTATGAGAAAATGAAGATGTAAATGAGTCCTAGCATTGTATGTTATATATTGTGAAATAGAAAATGCTCAATGTAAAATAAGGTGAAAGGGGACAATGTTGAGATTGTAACAAAAAAGTAAGGAAACAAATTT
>PVIR01043159.1:0-11883 GCA_004026965.1 Petromus typicus | reverse complement strand
TTTTTTTTTTTTTTTTTTTTTTTTTTTTTTTTAGGTTTTTTGAGACAGGGTCTCGCTTTGTGGTTCAGGCTGGCCCTGAGCTCAGCCTCAAACTCACATCACAGCAATCCTCCTGCCTCTGCCTCCCAAGTGCTGGGATTACAGGCGTGAGCCACCACGCCCGGCACTGTGGTATGTGGTACTGGTTGCTGCTGGGTTGAGTCTCCACACCCAGTATTGTTATGTGGTTACCGGGGATCAAACCCGGGTCCTTGCACTTGCAAGACAAGCGCCAGAACCACTGAGCTAAATCCCCGGCCCGGACCTTTGTTATTTTTTTAATCTTGTTTCCATAGATTTTATGTGAGCATTAATTTATTTTTGCCAGGTGGCCATGTTATTTTATTTCAGCTGAAACTTATTGTGTCTAACAAGGTAGTTTTTGCTTATGTTATTTTTGCTTGGTGAGAGCACAGAACAGTTCACAGGGAAAAACAGAATAGTTTAGAAGGGAGAAAGCGGCTTGTTTTTACATACTGCTGGGCTAACTGCGCGCCTCCTTGCGAAGCATACTCAACTCAGGCTCTAGGCCTGGGGAGCCTCAAGCCTCAAGCACAGGGGTCGTCCGCCCGGGACCCCAGTCCCTATTTTGTCACGCCTTATTCGGCGGGGGCGTGGCACATCCTTCCCTCAAATAGGCTAATCACAGTGATCTGAAGGCCCTGTGCATCTGCATCCCACCAGCCCGTGGCTGCTGAAGTCACAGGAGTCAGAGTCACCAAAGGCTGTGGGGGCTGGGAAGGGACTGGGCACGGGGCTGGGCATGGGCATGGGGAAGGGGCTGGACCCGGGACTGTGCACGGGGCTGGGCACGAGGCTGGGCACGGGGCTGGGCACCGGGCTGGGGAAGGGGCTGAGGACTGGGCCGCTGAAGTTCGGTCCTGGGCACGCCCTGATGGCCCACAGGTACCACGTTTTTCATATAAGCTGCTCCTTCAACTTTTCCTCCGCCTCAACCAGCAAAACTCAGAAAATCAGCCACAGCCTCTGCGTCATGTTCTCCAGCCGCCCCAGCTGTTCCAGAAAATTGAAAAATTCTTCTCACTTTAAGTGAAAACATAATCTCTTCTGCATAGAGCCAGGCGAACGGGCGTCCTCGGGGGCTGTCATCACACATGCTCAACTCAGTAAGATGTTACTCTGACTTGATCTCAGCTAGGTCCGCTTTAAACAGTTACACTCCAAAATTACTTCTATACTTTAGGTGTAACAAATACTAGAATCATAAATAGAAGCAGAGACACACAGCACGCTAATAAATGCCAGCATCCTGGACTCGGTGTCAGCCAGCTGTGTTTCTTTTCTCCACTTACCAGTCTTGTGACCAAAGAAAATAACTGTCCACAGTCAAAGGAAGGACAGCCACAGGCTACGTCACAGGCATACACTGGAAATGGATGAGCTGACGTGTTTTAATAAAACATCTTTTATTTTCTGAATTTAAAATTCACTCCTCGCTCAGCTAGTTGTTCCCATAAATCCTCTTTTCTTAGGATTTACTTTCTAAGTGAATGCTTGCTATGCTGTGTGCCAATCTCACAGCATTTGGATGTGTTCTGGGTATAAAACATTTAAAAACCTATTATTCTTTTATAACCTTTTTAAAAGACCAAAGTAACTTGTTTAAAATATAAATAGGTATTTTATTTTGAGGGCAAATTGTGAAATTATTGAATTGAGTTTCAAGTGTAAATATGACTATATGCATTATAGAAATGACCTAGTAAAAGCCTTAAAATATAAATTTGTCAAAATGTTTCAGTAATTCCCTGTTTATAGGTATAAATATACAAGTATGTAGATAGAAACAGTTCTATATAAAATACATATATACATATTTGTGCTTTCATACAGAGTGAGAATCTCATGTTTGTTACTCAGATCTATTAAACTCACAAACCACCTTTTGCAGACAGATATTTTGTTTCAGTTTCTAAAAATAGAATTCAAATTCACTGAGGTTAAAAGAAACTTGTTCAATGTGTTTAATAGTAGTTTCTGTACAAATCCAAAACTAATTGTCACTTTTTCTCATTTAGATTAGTAGGCTTAGCTTTAATAAATTTATATACACAGCTTTTTTTTTGTTTTTGTTTTTGAGACAGGGTCCCGCTTTGTGGTTCAGGCTGGCCCTGAGCTCAGCCTCAAACTCACATCACAGCAATCCTCCTGCCTCTGCCTCCCGAGTGCTGGGATTACAGGTGTGAGCCACCACGCCCGGCACGGTGGTGTGTGGAACTGGTTGCTGTTGGGCGCCACGCCCAGTATGGTATGTGGTTACCGGGGATCGAATCCGGGTCCTTCTGCTTGCAAGACAGGCACCAGAACCACAGAGCTAAATCCCCGGCCCAGCATTTTTCATTTTAATTGTACCCATTCAAGAATCTACCCATACTCTTTCTACAAAGGCTTGGTGATTTATACTCCAAACAAAAACAATTGGTGGATATTTACAAGAAGAATTATTCTTCTGTGAAAAAATAGGGTTATTATAAAGAAAAAATAAGATTCAGGATATTCAGTGTGTAACAAGGCAGACTCTAAGTCTATTTAATTGGAGGTGAGTTTCAAGAAAGTAGAAAAAAAATGATACGACTTACAGAATCAAAATTGTAACCTGCTAAATTTATCCCAAACTAAATTAAGTGGTAAAAATGGCAAAATCATATTTAATCTGTATTATGTTCATGAATGATCCCCAAATTCACTATATATAATACTGCTAAGTACGTTTATGTGGGATAAAGCCAAACAGAACTCAAGTGTAGAGTTTCCGGATAAAAGACACTATGCATGGCACTGACTCATTTTCTGTCACGAACACTTCGGTCATTAAATCCAATCATCCTATGATGGAGATTGTTTGTGGCTTACCTCAGGGAACACTGAAATTTTCCAATTAAAAAATATAGAACAGCTTTAGAATTTTCTTGGAGAAGAGTACGTTCAGGCACCCAGACAGGAGCCTGCAGCCTGGAAGCACAGGGACTGTATCTGAACACATATCCAGGGGCCCAACAGCGCCACTCGTGCTCTGCCTCAGGCCAGAGGGTCTGCAGCTCTTTCGCTTAGAGTGACAAGATTTGTGGAAGCCACATCCTCAGCAGGTCAAAGTGTAAACATATTTTTAAGCAGGTTCAAAGGCCATGAACAATCTACAAAGCATACACTCACACAGCCAAATTACAGAGACACAGGTCCCAGACCCACCAGACCTCAGCTCTGTGAATATTTCATCAGTGTAACCTGCGGGGGCAGCTGACCTGCTCGGCCAAGTTATCCAGGGATCCGGTGTTACCTGGCGATGGCAACTGGGTCTGTGTGACAGCTCACCTGCAAAAGCTGTTTCTTTCACTTTTCTACTTTAAAAAACTTCCAGGTAATTAACTTCACAGAAATCTTGTTGGTGAAGTAATACTACAGATAAAAATGAAACATTCAAGTGCCAGGTGTGGCGGCTCACGCCTGTCATCCCAGCACTCGGGAGGCAGAGGCAGGAGGATTGCTGTGATGTGAGTTGGAGGCTGAGCTCAGGGCCAGCCTGCACTACAAAGTGAGACCTTGCCTCAAAAAAAAAAAAAATTCATTAATAACTGACTGTGAAAACTGTAGTTAAATACTGTTGAGCTAATAGAGGCACTAATAAAAGATGGAACAGTGACTCTGAGATGTTGGAAAAGGGAAGTAGTCATGGCCTTTCTGGGTGACGGGCTGGAAAACAGAAGACAGTGAGTGGTCAAAGCCAAAGGTGGAAGAATGACAATATGCATGTTTTCATACACCTGTGGGTTAGACCATCAGTTATTGGGTTCAAAGGTCGAACACAATTTTCTCTTTTGTTTTTTTAGTTTGTTTGTATTGTTTTGTTTTTGAGACAGGGTTTCGCTTTGTGGTTCAGGCTGGCCCTGAGCTCAGCCTCAAACTCACATCACAGCAATCCTCCTGCCTCTGCCTCCCGAGTGCTGGGATTACAGGCGTGAGCCACCAGGCCTGGCACTGTGGTATGTGGTACTGGTTGCTGCTGGGCATGAGTCTCCACACCTAGTATGGTATGTGGGGGATTGAAGCCAGGCCCTTGCGCTTGCAAGACAGGCGCCTGAACCAGTGAGCTAATCCTCAGCCCCCGTGTTTTGTTTTGTTTTGTTTTGCTCTGTTTTGTTTGGTTTGGTTTTTCTAAGCTTGCATCTGCTTATATGAAGACTCAGCTGGTAAAAGAACATACAAACGGATTACGTAATCAAAAACCCGTGGCAGCTTAGGAAACAGCATGCAAGCCGGTGATACGATGTCTCACAGCAAGCACTACGCTTCCACTTTACAACCTGTGTCTTGTCCATTTCGTAGCCCTTTTAATCACCTGCTTTTGACAGAGCCTGTGCCATCTTGCTACAATGTGACCTCCCAGTCTTCTAAATGATTTTGCCAAAGAAAAAATGGTACGAGTTCAAAGGAATCCCTGTTTAAATGAGACCCTTCATCTGCAAAATATTCGCAATTCCTTTTATGCAGGAAGCAAAACAAGAGGCAAAGCAAACAGTTTTCTCTCTCAAATGTGCGCTCTCTGTGTACCTGAGCTTCAGGATCCAGGCTACTCCCTCACTGGGAGTAAAAATCCTAACGAGAGGGAGGAGCCAAACCCCACTTTAAAGACAACTTCTTAGCGCTGTCCTTGTACACTGCTGAAATGATGCGTGCTTCAGCTGCTTTGATCTGAAGATCACTAAACAGCATGGGCTTCCCTGCTGGTAATTAAGTTCCTCCGAGGATAAATCATAGTTAAACTTCAGTAGCCTTAATGAGCAGACCCAGATACTGACCTACTGTCCTGTGGGCAAATCTCAAACACAGAGATTTTCCATCTGTATTACCCTGTTCTGAGCACTGAACCACATAATATCTGTAGGAAGTGTTTTTAATAATTACTGTAATGAAAAATGCAATGATATTGTAAAAAGAATAGTATAATTGTAAACAAAAATCTCCATCGTAAAAGATTTTTGTCACATCTATGGTGACATCATACTAGCCACAAACTTTTAAACTGGTCTATAGTTCCTAGTGCAATTCAGAAATAATTGCTAGTGTGATTTTTAACCTGCAATCTTCAGAACTATAAATCTTAAAAATTCACTCTGGAGATTTTAGGACTCTAGTTTAAAATTTGAGGAGAAAAAACTGAGAAAGGAAATGCTTGATATCTTTTTTGCATATTCTTGTGCTGAAGCAGATTCAGCTCTCTGAGTCTAGAAGAAAAAGCCATGGCGGCTCATTGAACAAAAAGCTAGGGAGAGGGAAAAAGCGGAGGTCCTGCGTGGCCTCCACCCTCCCAAGTCAGCACAAAGGTTAGTCAGATGTTGTAATCAGACTGGCTCCTGTGGGGACACAGATAGCAGAACTGATACATCGAGTTGATGGAGGGTTTTTGTGCCGATCGGATGCTGGGCTTGAGTAAAGTGAAATTCACTTATTTGGCTTTAAGGTGAGATAAATCATCTCATTCTTTAGGCAAAGGACAATGCATTTAGTAAGGAAATATTCAGGTAAGAAAACTCCAGATGGTGGTAGCATAATGACCAATTTCTGAAAAATACTATGTTATCTATTTATTTACTTTATGGTTTATGAAGTTTCTTTTAAGAACTCTAATGATTCACTTATTGTACTTCCTTATTTCCCGTTTTAACAGACTTAGAGTTCCTTTCGCACATCTAAAGAAAGTTTGGTTGTGATTATGCTGTTATACACATAGGCCTAACAATACCCTTAAAAGTAAAAAATTGGGCGGCAGGACATTTAGCTCAGTGATTCCCGAGCCTGCCTTGCAAGCGTAAGGACCCAGGTTCAATTCCCAGTAACCACACACAACCAGCAATCAGTACCACACACCCCATACCACAGTGCTGGGTATGGTGGCTCATGCCTGCAATCCCAGCCTTTGAGAGGTAGAGGTAAGAGGATTGCTGAGTTCAAGGCTGAGTTCAAGGACCAAAAAACAAAACAAAAAGTAAAAAATATTTAAGATAAATGCTGAAGGTGCAATGTTATAAGTGACCCACCCATCGATTTCCTGCCCAGTCAGTTATCTTAAATGGACACACACAGACCAAAGCAGAATTCCCAGTACTTTAAAACATAAAATGTATAACAATGAGATACGAAGTATTAGAAGTCAACCTAGATGATCATTATTCTAATCGCCTAATAAGGAGGACTTTTTCAGTATAAGCACAAATGTAAAATCTATAAACAAAAAAGGTTGATAAAAGCCCAAATGCAAAAACTGTAAGAACAGAGGGGAGCCTTAATAAGGGTTAGAGTAAAAACCCAGAGCCTCTATGGAGGCTTGGAAACGCAGCTCTGGCTCTGAGATGGTGTTTCAGGCCGCTGGGTAGTTTTTCTTCTGAAAATGACAGGTTGTAGTGTGGCCACTGTGCGGCTCACCCCAAGAGCCTCGGGGCAGTGCTCCATTTGCCTGACACCCTGGGGCGCCACTGTGCAGGTGTCACACCAGCCTGTCAATTCTTGTATGGAATAAATTCGATGAAGTCATTTTTGTACTTTATGCTATGTCGTCATATAAAATTAATGAAAATTTTGGGCATCCTGTATTAAAATAATTGGGCTGGTGTGTGGCTAACGCCTTCTGCACAGGGCCGTGTCCTTGCTTGTAGGTCACCACCCCACCTGACTCCCCGGCAACAAGCCCAACGTCCAAGCAATCACTTGTCGATGCTCAGGGGGTGGAGACCACAGCCCCTTGCATAAAATGGGACCACACCCCAGATTCACGGTGACCCAGCTTGAGGCCCCTAACTCCCCAGAGTGGCTTTGTACCCTCCTCTTGCAGCGCCTACAGTAAGGTTACTCTCACGTTGCACTGGTCTTCTCACTCTCTCTCTCTCTCTCTCTCTCTCTCTTTTTTTTTTGAGTCAAGGTCTTGCTTTGTAGTTCAGACTAGCCCTGAGCTCACTATGTAGCCCAAGCTAGCCTCCAACTCACAGCAATCCTCCTGCCTCTGCCTCCTGAGTGCTGGGATTACAGGCGTGAGCCACCACATCTGGCATTATTGTATGTAGCACTGGGAACTGAACTCAGGACCTGTGTTTGCCTAGCAGAGACCAGAACCAACTGAGCTAAATCCCCAGGCCCACACTGGTCTTCTGACTCCTCTTCGCCTTTCTAAGCTGGAGAGACAAGTAGATGTACAACAAAAAATCACCTTCCACCCTGACCCATCTATCCAACCTTCACAAACAAGACAAATAAAAAGAAATAGGACAAAAAATTTATAGGGAGGAACGGAATATCCATCAGGGGACAGATGGAATCTGGAAATAGATACACATGGTTAAACGAGCAGATAATGGGTTTTTTAGTATCACAAAACATCCCTTATCTTCCTTACTCCTAAATTGCTACCATCACCTCAGAGCGATGTAATCTGTGTTCTCCTGTCTAGAGTCAATGTCCATATATGCTTCACTGTTAGCCAGAGACTTGGAGAAGGTAGGGAAGCCAGACGGGATGGGTATATCTGTCAAGAAAGAAAGAAAAACTCCAATTTTCTTCCTATCTCCTGAGCTTCAAAGTAAGTGGGTGTGTTTCCTGCACCAGTCCCGGAACACCACCGTTGCACAAGCTGCGTTGCAGTGTGACATCCACAATCAGATAAACACTTTGCCAGTTTGTAGCTTCTGACCTCAGCTGATGACATACACAGGCACACAGTGTGTCTAAGTGGTAATCAAAATGGTGATCTGTGTGTACATCATACAAAAATTCCTAACCTGCCAGGTAAACCACCCTGTCCTCCAGGTCTGAAAACTCCTTTCGCCTGCCGCTGTCTGGGATTCTCCTCTTACCTCTGCCACTCAGCGCTTCATGACTGCAGTAGAATTTCAGGTTCTCTGCTTGACTGGTGCACAGGCAACTCTTCTCATGCAGAAAATTAACACAGATGTAATATCTGGGAACATTCTTACTCTCATGTCCCATGAAATCCACCACGTACCAGTCCAAGTATCTCACTACAACTTCAGATTCTTAGACCCCAAGCCCAGTCCACTGAGACAGATTCTGTGGAGATGGTCCAGGAACTGCTATATTTGACAAACCATCTAATAGGAAGCAGTTACATATTAAAGTTTGAGAATCATTATGCTAGGTTTCAGTCATTTTACCCTTATCTTTTCCCATTTCATCAGCACAAAACAACATGACATTATTTCATTTAGACTATCTCACTGCTTCAACAAGAGTGCCCTTGTACATTTTGAGAGAAGGGAAAGGAAAAAAAAGACAAAAAGTAAAAACGGTAGCAGTAGTGGAAGAGACAGGTATCGGAAACGGAACTAAAGAACAAAACACACTAAAAAAGAACAACAGAAACGTAGAACAGCAAATTGTGGAGCTTCTTCAAAACCATTCAAATGAATCTAAGAATTCAGATTCTTAGAAAAGAAGGAAAATCTGCAACAGGAGAAGAGGAGAAAGCAAGGCCTCCAAATGCAGAGCAGAGGCCAATGTGCACCCGGAGGGCGGCCCTCATCCCCGCAGGAGCATGGAGAAGCTAGTCGTGGCTCCCCTTGGTGAGCGTGTCCTCCGCGCTAACCGATCGACTTAGCAAGTTATGTCAGGCTCTGCTTCCTGCTCTGCTGACCCAGCAGGGGACAGTGGAAGACAGACAGAAGAAAGCAAGAAAAGAAAGCAGTGTTCTGGGCAGGGGACGATGGTGGTGTGTGTGAGTGTGTGTCTCCGTGAGACCAAGGAAGACAGCCATGATGATGAGAGGGACCAGCACACGGTGGAGGAAGACCCTAAGCCAGCAACCGCACAAGTGTGGCAGTGTTGAGTTCTCACAGCTGGGGATGGTGTGATGAGAGGGAACGAGGGAGGCATCAGAGAAAGCCTCTGAGGAAAGGCAGACTGCTTAGATCCAAGTGCCAGAGGCCTGCGGGGGAGGGCAAAGTGCTGGGGAGACAGCCACAGCAGAAGGCTGAACCGGAGGCCCTGGCACACGGGGCTCCACTGAGCCTCCCTGTCCCTTTCTTCCCCACCCAGGCTAAAAGCCTTCTCGTTGGTGCCATCCATTCCCGCCATGCACCACCCCCCTGTCCACACCCAGAGTCATGCTGATCAGTGGACTAACTATCACACATCCTTAAGCATATTCGCACACCCTAGATCCAGCTGCCTCTAAAAGCCTCCACCAGAGAGCATGGGGCTTTGGGGCCATCAGACACAAGCCACATCGCCACTCTGTCTGCATCCCACAAGTTTTTATTTTATGAAATAGGTACATTTTACATACATGTGATCACACTCAGCAATGACCATTTGTACCGGTATATGACGCGACTTGATTCTCTTTTCCCACTCCCCTGCCCACCCGCAACCCCCACTCCTAACAAGTTTTAATACATATTTTAACTACTGTTCAGTTCTAAACACTCTGTGTTTTCTAGGAATGTACTTGTCCATTTCCACACATACTTTTGATTTTATGTTATTTGTGTTGTTGATCTATAATTAAATTGTTTTAAGAAAAGAGAAAAACTCCATACGATATTTAATATTTGACGTATGCTGAGACTGCTTGTCAGCTAGTGTGCAATCAGTGTATAGTGGAAAACAGTATGCTTTACCTTGCTCCCATCGTTTTTAGGATATAACTTTAGATCAATATTATTGACCTACAGCTAGCCCAGCTATAACATGAAAATTGCAAAATTTCATATTACCGAGTGTAACAAGAAACTTGGAGACTAGACAGACTGATTTGGGGTTTCAAAGGCAGTGCAGCCCTGCCAGCACTTTTGTTTCAGACTTACAGCCTCTTGAGCTAAGAAAACACATTTCTGATGTTCTGAGACACCTACTTCCTGGTACTTTGCTATGTGAGTCCTGAGAATCTCACACGGAGATGTATGTAGGTATTTTCAAGTGATACCGAAGCGGAGTTCACACAGCAACAAGTGGAGAAGAATTTAAAATTATATTTTCAAATTAAAAGTAGAATAAAGATGTAGTTGGAAGCACTGAATTTTTATTTTTTTCAAAATAAAAATGAATAAAATACTGAACTCACTGCCCATGCTCAGTCCTGAAAAGTCAAAACCATTTGGAAAAATGCTTTACACTCATAGATTCCTAAATGTAGTAGCTGAAAATGTAATAAACAATTAAACTTTCTCTAATTTATGTCAGGCTTCTTTACTTGTAGAACCCTAATGCATTATTTGTGTGTTGTGCCCTTACAGAATCTTCAATTACCTAGTGAATGATGGTATAAGATATATGTGTGCATCCAACCACATAAACCATGAAGGTTAGCTAAGCTTTCCTTTTAGATATCAAGTATAATTTATTTTATTTGTCCAATAATGAGACCAAGCAAGGGATAATTACAAGTGTAAAAGATGTTAGCAATCATTTTTCAAAGGGAGAAAATACCACTTAGAAATTGGAAAAATCTATTATAGCAAACTAAGCAATTGTATTACCTTTTAATAGTATATAAAAGCACACACATCACTAACTTCTACTGTGGTGACACAGTAGAGATCATTTCTTTCTTTGGATTACTTGGAGTAAAGTGATAATTCTGTTTTTACAATCAGATAAATTTTTCTTGAAAAAAGTACATCTGTAAAATTGCTTTCTAAGACTTGGAATTTTTACTTTAAGTGATTATTTTTGCAATGATAACATATGAAAAGTATCATCATGTTTTAAGACTTCAGAGACCTAAACATAGAAGATAATAATGCTTCTCACAATAATGAGTCATAAATTAGAATAAAGTACTGAAAATTCCAAATCCAAACAGAAAAACAAATTCAGATCTATCCATGCTATATTTGCATACAACAAAATAATCAATCACATCATCTGCCTACATGATTAATGTGCAGTGAAACTGGCAACTGGTCAGCAGTCAGCAGTATGTCAAACAAAGGAAAGGTATCAATATTCTAATACTGCTATTCCCTTTTAGGTAGACTTGTCGAAATCAGGGATTTATTGGTTCTAGTTTTTTGTATTATCTGAATTCAGTCACCAAGTTCTAGTAGTCAGTACTAATGCTGACTTAATTCTGAGATTAAACACACTAAGCAGGGATATACAGGACAGTAATTATCACTTCTACAGTATAAGAAAGTCCTCACAGACTTAAACCTATATGTCACACTCTTCACTGCCCACCATTACCAAAGGATATCTGATTAGAAGTGGTTATTGTCCACCTAGGAGTCTCCAATATAAAACACCAGGGAACATTTTGGAATAACATAACAAATACAGCACTGTGTTTGGTATTGGTTTGATATTACAGCAGCTTGGTCTCTACTAACCCAGATGGAGCTGTACACTCCCTTAACACGATGCCACATGCGCGGAGTCACCATTTACACCATGAATCTTTCAGGAGGAAGTCATTCCTCCATTCTCTGAGTTTCTGTGACACCGGAGCAAACTGACAGAAAGCACATGGACAAGAGAAAAGCTGTGTTCTCCTACAAACTAGAGTTGGTAGAAGTAGCTGGCCGTGGTTAGAGACTCACAGATGTACCTTAGGAGGGAAATAGGAAGGATTGTTCAGAAAAAGAAAATAGGTTCCTTGGGGCCAGGGAGTTAGCTCAGTAGTTCCGGCGCCTGTCTTGCAAGCGCAAGGACCCGGGTTCGATTCCCCGGTAACCACATAACAATACTGGGTGTGGAGACTCACACCCAGCAGCAACCAGTACCACATACCACAGTGCCGGGCGTGGTGGCTCACGCCTGTAATCCCAGCACTCGGGAGGCAGAGGCAGGAGGATTGTGATGTGAGTTTGAGGCTGAGCT
>PVIR01043158.1:0-11883 GCA_004026965.1 Petromus typicus | reverse complement strand
CTTTGTGGTTCAGGCTGGCCCTGAGCTCAGCCTCAAACTCACATCACAATCCTCCTGCCTCTGCCTCCCGAGTGCTGGGATTACAGGCGTGAGCCACCACGCCCGGCACTGTGGTATGTGGTGCTGGTTGCTGCTGGGTGTGGGTCTCCACATCCAGTATTGTTATGTGGTTACCGGGGAATCGAACCCAGGCCCTTGCACTTGCAAGACAGGCGCCGGAACCACTGAGCTAACTCCCCGGCCCCAGTTTTTTGTTTTTTTTTGAGACAGGGTCTCTCACTTTGTAGTTCAGGCTGGACTTGAGCTCAGCCTCAAATTCACATCACAGCAATCCTGCTTCTGCATCCCAAGTGCTGGGATTATGGGCATGAGCTACTGTGCCTGGCACTGTAGTATGTGGTACTGTGATGCTGGGTGTGCGTATTGTATATGGTTACCGGGATTGAACCTAGGTCCTTGTGCTTGCAAGACAGGCACCGGAACCTCTGAGCTAAATCCCCGGCCCTCGTGGTGTTATTTTGAAATTAAAGTTATAGGTCTTTGTGGAAGTGGATAAAATCAGTGGCATTTGTCTATCCTTTTTAAAAATTAATTTTATTGGTATAATTTAGATATACATAATAATCACATTCATCATAGATAATTGTACCTGACATATATAACTTGATTCTTCTTTTTTCCTGTCTTCTCCCTTCAACTTTTTTTCCCCTACTTACTTACAAAAGTTTGTTTGCACATTTCTTCTTCTTTTCTTACCTCCCACATAACTTTGCCCGATGAATAATTTCTGCCTGTTTCACAATACCTGTTAAACATTTTGGTTTTTATTTGCACATCCAGTTATTCATATGTGAGGCAGTATGATATTTATACATGTTTCCAGTTTATACTCTTCACTTAAGAGCATAGTCTTCAAGTTGCATCCATTTAGCTATAAATGGCTCAAGTTTATCCTTTATGGCTGAGTAATACCCCACTGCATTTAAAAAAAAAAAAAAAACCCCCATCTTTTTTTTTTTTTGAGACAAGGTCTCACTTTGTACTTCAAGTTGGCCCCAAACTCACTATGTGTAGGCCAGACTGATCTTGAACTCGCAGCAGTCCTCCTGCCTCTGCTTTCTGAGTGCTGGAATTATGGGCTACAGGCATGAGTCACCACTCCTGGCATTGTGGTATGTAGTTACAGAGGATCAAACTTGAAACTCGGGAGCTTGTGCTTGCCAGGCAGACTCTGGAACCACTGAACTAAATCCCTGCCTCCCCCAAACACATCTTTTTATTGATTCATGAGTTGGTGGGTATTTACGCTATTTCTAAGATTTAGCTATTACAAGCTGTTCCACTATAAACATCAATGTGTATGGTATGATGTTTTCAATTCTTTGGAGAAGGTACCCAGAATGGGAATAACTGGGTGAAATAGGACTTCTAGTCCTAATTTTTTTAGGAATCTCTATACAGATTTCCACAGTGATCATACCATTCTATCCTTACCAACAGTGGAGAAGGGTTCCTTTTCCCCTAGTCCCGCCAGCAGTTGTTGTTGGTTGATTACTTGTTAATAGCCATTCTTCCTGGAATGAGATGGAATCTCAGCATTGTTTTAATTTACATCTCTTCAATAACCAGTGATGTTCAACATTTTTTTCATATATTTAGAGGCCATTTGTACTTATCTGAGGAATGTCTCTTCATTTCAGAATCCCATTTTTGGATTGGGTCTTTAAATTTGGAGGATCTCTTTTCAATTCTTTGTATGTCCTGTCTATTAACACTGTCTGAGGAACAACTGACTGCAATTTTTCCAGCTATGTGCATTGCCTCTGTACTCTTTTGGTGATTTTCTTTGCTGTGCAAAAGCTTTTTAATAGAATAAGATCCCAGTTATTGATTCTTTGTATTATTTTCTGTGTGATTTATGTTTTGTTCTGTGCCTACACCTATGTCCTCTAGAGTTCTTGCTGTTCTCTTCCAGTAGATTTACTATTTCTATTGTAATATTTAGATCTTTGACTCATTTTGATTTTAGTTTAGGACATGCCTATCCTTTTTTAAGTATTAAGTGTAGTACCAGATATGGGAGAAGGAAAAGACCAAATACAACCCATAGAATTCATTCTGAGTCATTGGTGTTAAGGTAATGCTTGATAGTATCAAGAATTTAATGAATTTATTTTACTAGAGGCCTTAAGAGCTCTGTTTCTTTTCAGCAGTGATAATAACATTTCTTTTAGATTTCATTTTAGAATAATTGTATAATTTATAAATGGAATGACCATGTCCTCAGCCCCAAAGTCACTGTAAATGAATAACTGAACCAATACAAGCGTCAAATTGCCCATCTGCGAATATTAATCTATACCAGTCATGTCAAAATGTGGTATGTGCAGCTCTGGGGGATAATCCCCTGAAGTACAAGATAAAAATAGCACATATTTTTCATCTCATTCTATTCAAATTTTTATTTCTGTATTTTATAGTGCATATTGCTTCAGCCTTCCTAATCTGAAGTCTAAAATACTCTAGAAGGATTTCAGCATTTCAGATTTCCATTTTTGGATTAGAGATGCTCAGACAGTTAAGTCTATCCAAATATTTTAAAATAAAAAAAAAACCTCGAAATCAGAAACATTTCTGATCCTAAAGATTTCCTGTGAGGGATACTCAACATATATAATGTAGTTATTGTAGCACTCCATGTATTTAATGTATGAATACACCCATATAAAGATGCATACTGAAGACTTTTTAAAAATGAGTGTATATATGGAATCTCAGACCATATTTGGAACCACTATTCTGTACTGCTGACCAGTAATTCTTAGAGTATTTGGAGACACATTTTTCATTTTTATGACTACAGAACAAGAGTATTGTTGGTTTCTAGTGACTAGATGCCCAGAATACTAATAAACATCCTGCATTTCACAGGTAGTTCTCCTTCCCTACCAACAATTATGTAGTATAAGATGAGTTTAAGACCTTGGTATATTTTGTACTTCCTGATAGAAGGATGGCTAGCAAGGAACTGAGTCTAATCAATGTTTTTTCTTTCTCATCTGACCACAATTGCTGGATTTTCCTGTTATCTTTATCTATATAGTTTCTCAGTAACAGGCAACAAGTTATTGAAGGTACTTACTCAGAATTTTGTAAAACTCAAAACTCTAATTCTGAGCAATTAGAGGAAAAGCAGTAACAAAATGTATGTGTCCCTGTTTATAATCTCTTAACTGTGTGGTTTCACATTTTTGAGATTACCTGAATAGGTTCGTTAAGTTCTACCTTATCTATCATAATTCGTACCAAATCTTTTTTTTTTTTTTTTTTGAGTTTTTTGAGACAGGGTCTCGCTTTGTAGTTCAGGCTGATCTTAAACTCAGCAATCCTCCTGCCTCTGCCTCCCGAATGCTGGAATAACAGGTGTGAGCCACTATGCAAGGCATTGTAGTATGTGGTTACAAGGGATTGAACCCACTTGCCAGGCAGGATCCGGAACCAATGAGCTAAATATCCCCTCCCCCCATACCATATCTTTTGATATTTAATGAATTTAATGATATTTAATTTAATGATATTAGAATCACCCATCATCAGCTGGAAAGAACTGTGCAAAGAACGAAAAGTACATGATCTAAGGACTTTGTAGAAAGATGATGACTTGAGGGCTTTATTTCTGGACCAGCATGCTTTTGATATGTGATCTTATGCACATTAAACTTTTATAATAAACTTTGTAAACTTTGTTGTCATAGTCTGGAAAAATCCTCCTTTGTCAGCAAAGATAGCATTCACTGTGAATTTTCCATTTAGAGCATAAACTTGTGGATGGTGAAGGTCTATTATTTGAATTTATATATGAATCAAGCTATTATTTCTATATGCACTGGAAGTTTTTAAAGTTGATTTCAAAGAAGTGCAGAACTGCCTCACAAAAGAATTATAAGAATTAATGACTTCAAATATTAGAAAAATTAAATAGGAAAGTATTCTATCATCATTTGATTGCTTCTTCTTTTGATAATATGTATCAGAGAATGTGAACCAGCTCTGCTCTGTCCAATGAGATGCTTAACATTTTTTGTCAGCATGACAGAAATTGTTAGTCTGTAAAGTAGGTCATTATCTAAATGATATAAGAAGTTCTTTCTGAAGTAATTTAAAAGCCTTTTGCAATGTACTCTAGATCTAGAATAAATTTAAAAGCAGGAATAACCTAACAGTTATAATCAGAATTAGATCCTTTTAATAATACCTCTTCTTCAAATGGACAGAACAGGTTTCCAAAGCTGGAAATGAATCTACAAAAGAAGAAAATGATAAAGAATTTAGAGCTCTTAAGTCTTCTGCCTTTACTATGTATCCGGTTGTGCAAATGAATGTATAAATTGCAGTACTTTCTTCTCTGAGACTACACTACTCTTTCCTTTGCATTCCATCTCCCAGTAAATGGTTTACGGGAGAGAAGTACAGAATTCTAAAGGCCCAGGATGCTGATACTGACTTTGTGGAAAGTTCAGATTCTTGCATCACTTTTTGGGTATGTGTGTACATTTCCAGCTCCCACCAAGAAGCTGATCTCTGACAGAGACAGGTAGGCATAGCCAGACTTAGTTACATTGGAGAATCAAGGAGATTTTTTTTTTTTTTTAGGTTTTTTGAGACAGGGTCTCGCTTTTGTGGTTCAGGCTGGCCCTAAGCTCAGCCTCAAACTCACATCACAATCCTCCTGCCTCTGCCTCCCGAGTGCTGGGATTACAGGCGTGAGCCACCACGCCCGGCACTGTGGTATGTGGTACTGGTTGCTGCTGGGTGTGGGTCTCCACGCCCAGTATGGTATGTGGTTACTGGGGAATCGAACCCGGGCCCTTGAGCTTGCAAGACAGGCGCTGGAACCACTGAGCTAACTCCCCGGCCCCTCAAGGAGATTTTTAGAAGGAATAAAGGTACTTATTAGTAGGATCAACTTTCTGTAGCTAAACAGGAAGCAATGAGAGATGGTATTTGAATCTGCATCACATTTGAGAGACTATTCCAGCAATTTTAGTTTCTTATACTGTGACAAATCAATCATTTGGTTTCCTTTGGGGATTATATGTATTGATGTACCCTCACAAACAGTGATAATTTTCTGGAGAGAGATAGCGACACAGAGAGACAGAGAGAGATGGAGATGGAGAGGGATGGAAAGATATAAAGAAAGGAAGGAGTATTACTGAGTCTCATGCATGCTAGGCAAGTGCTCTACTACTAAGCTACCTTCCTAGCTCTCTTTTTATCTTTTATTTTGAGATAAGGTTTCACTAAGTGGTCCAGGCCAGTCCTGAACTTGTGGTCCTCCTGCCTCATCCTTTTGAGTAGCCGGGGTTATAATAGATATTTTTCAAAACACTACAAGGTTTTACAGTGCTCTTTAAATGTGGCTGATAGGATATGAGCAGGTCATATTATTGAGCAAATGTTAAGAACCATGAGAAATATCACTGATAATACCTTTTTATTTTCTGTGCTGTTTTTTTTCCTGATTAGAAATTTATGTGCTGGAAAAGCCCTATAACAATAAAATAAATTACTTTGTTTATAATTTGAGATTGTATTAAAAGGAATAACAATAAAATAAGCAGCATTGTTGAATCTGCAGGTACAGACTGCAGATAGGAAGGACCAACATATATTGATTATCGCTTTATTTATTTACTTTGAAACCTAATTAAGGGGTTGGAGATGTAGCTCATTGCTGTTGCTGCCTGCCTGGCAAGCACAAGGTCCTGAATATGACCCCCAGTATGGCAAAAACAAACAAATAAACACCATAACTAAGTTATTGCTCCCATTCTCCTCAGCACAGGTACATGAACACGATGCCTTTCCACTGTGTGGTACTCCCATTTTTGTTCATAAAGTAAAACTCAGAGGTACTGAACGATATGCATAATGGCAATGAGACAGCTGTGTTTGAGGCCAGCTAGATTTCATCTTTCTCTGACCTTAAAGCTTTTATCCTACAATTCAGACCACTTCTAATTTGCCAGCAGTCAACATAATATATTCCCCATTGTAGAAGTACATCAGATATTTACAGTATAATTAATTGCATTGAATAACTACTTGTAATGATCTTTCCATTGTTGTACAATATGAATTAATACAAAAGTTACAAGTTTCTAGGTTTGTGCCTGAATTTTTATTCTATCTGTTGATAAATAGTGCATTAGCCCTTAACACTATTGCTCTAGCACATACAGTATGGCTTTGGGAGTGAGGTTTATTCTGTTTATAAAACCTATCTCTAGGCCAGATGTGGTGGCTCATGCCTGTAACCCCAGCACTCAGGAGGCAGAGGCAGGGCGATTGCTGTGAGTTTGAGGCTGGCCTGGACTATATAGTGAGTTCAGGGCCACCTTGAACTGCAAAGCTAGACCTTGTGTCAAAAAAACAAAATCAATCAATCAATGTTACCTCATAGAGTGTTATGACAGTACGTAAGGTGCTCACTTTCCAATTATTCATTTTTATAGCATTGGACTGAAGAACATTACTCAACAGATTACACATTATTTTCTAGTTATGACTTTCAGATGTGTTGGTTTATGTTCAGAAAACAAACAAAAGCTAATTATGATGGAATCTGAATTAAAGACACTGGATCCATTGTCCCAAGACTACTATTGTGATTGTAAAAGAATACAGGTTATTGATGATTTTCCTTCTGGTCATACTATTTGTGTTAGCTTTCTTCTTCCATGACAGAATACCCAAGATAACAGTTTATCATTTTATTTGATGGTTTCAGAGGTTTCAGTCCATAATCAACTGGCTCCATTGATTTTAAGTTTGTTGTGAAGCACAAACATCACACCAGAAAGCCATGGCTGAGGACAGCTACTTACCTGTGTCACCCAGGAAGGAGAAGGAGAGGAGAGAAAGGAGGATGGGGAAAGAGAAAGAGAGCCAGAGAAGAAAGGACTGGGCAAAGTTATGTCCTCACGACCCCCTGCCTTCGGTTAGACCGTATCTTCTGAGTCTCCATTACCTCCCAATACTCTCAAATGGTGATTCCATTAACAGATCAATCCATTGATGAAGTTATAGCTCTCAAGATAACCCATTCAGTTTCCAAAAGCCCCACCTCTGGACACGGCTACTTTGGGGACTGAACCTCAGTGCAGTGACTTTTGGGAGACGTTTTACATGCCACCCATAACACTATTCATATATACAGCATGTATGTTTTCGTATTACTCAAACTCTGAATATAATTCACAGGATTTATATAAATTTTTATATTCCACATCATGTTAAATACATAAATATACTACCTCAGCAGCAAAGAATTCTAGATCTTGTAACTACTTGAGATGAATATAACAAAACCCTACTTATACAAGAAATAATGTCAAGAATTAGCAAATGGGATATTTTCAAATTAAAAAGTTTCTGCACAGCCAAGGATACCGGCAGCAAAGTGAAGAGAATGAGAAAAATTTTCTGTTCATTCCCTAGACAGAAGACTAATATGTAGAAAATATAAAGAACTCAAAAGTTAGAATCCCCAGAATAAAAGACTCAGTCAAAAAATGGGCAACTGAAATGAATAGACACTTTTCAGAAGTAGTACAAAAGGCCAAAAATGAAAAAATATTCCATATCCACAGCCATTAGAGAACTACAAATTAAAACAATTGAGAATTTCACCTAAATGATACTTACTAATAATCTGAGAAATGAAATTTGAGGTTATTACTCACATGCTTTAGGTTTGTCAGTGGTCAGTCTGGCTACTGTTAACAGGAAATGGCTATATCATACTTGTAGGTAGGTATAAAGGGATAAAAACTTTTTCCAATCTGAATATAACATGAAAGAGTGAGGTCAAGAAGTGGGATGATTCTGTTTTTTAAACAAAAGAAAAAATGTAAACATTATAATTATAGTTTCAAAGCTTCCATGAAGTTGAGAAATTTAAATGTAGACAGTATGTCTCACTGAGTAAAATACATGTAACATACGGAATTTATATTATTAGTAAGGCTTCTGGCCATCAGCAGGTTATTAATAATCAAGTTTTGGGGGAGTCAAGTTATCTGGAGTTTTTTAAATTGCATTGTGTTTGATATCCCTGACCACTGCGTTGTTCAAGGGTCAGCTGTATTTTCATGCAAATGTAAAAATATGAGCAAAGCTGTTTTATTTGAGTTGATTAATGTCAGTACTTCTTATTAAAGGCTCATTGAGATTATAGGGTTTCAGTGTTATGAATAGGGATTATCAGGTAATCTTACATTATCAGGAAGCCAATGTTTTAGAAGCCTTTCTGACTTTTGTAGAATGGAACAATTTGGTGAATCTACCTACTGCTAGAATTGCCCTGGCTCAAGGTTGGCTTGTCTTGGGAAAGCAGACCACTCTGAGATATATAGCCTCCTTTGCCTCACCTTTTTCCTCAAATCAAGCTGACTGTGGTATGTCTGGCTTAAACTTTGATATAACTCCTTATCATAACATCAAAGGTCTTTGACTATATTTGTTGTTTTTAAACATAATCACTACACAGTGAGATGATTTCCTGAAAAAAGTTGTATGTACTTTTCCTGATATTTGAAAATACTAAACATTCTGTCTCCAAGATCATATAACTATGTATACTTTCAATTAGGCATAGACACCTTGGAAAACTGGTTATATCCACTGAAGTTCAACATGTGTTGTGTCTTTCCAGTAATTCTCTGCCTAGGAGTACTGCCATCTATGAGAAAAGAGTACAGATGTCCACTAAAAGACTATTGTATTGTACAGAGTAACTTTAACAGATTAAAAACTAGATACAATTGAATTTTCCACTAACAGTGGAGCAATTAAATTGTGATATGAGTACATAGCAAAAACAAAAAGTCAATTTATTGTTATATATAATAATGTGAATAAATCTCATAGGTAATGATGAGGAAAAGAAAGCCAGGAAAAAGGAATGCTATATAATTTTATTCATATTATTTTTAAAAATGGATAAAACTAATCTATTAGTCAGAAATGAAAATAATAGCAGATTCCAGATTTTGGGAGGATGGAGCAGCAGTAGACGGGAAAGGAATATGAAGAAACCTTCTGGAACACTGGAAATACATGTTCTGGTGGTAGATAAATACACATACATGCTAATTCTTTGAACTTTATATATATAGACTATATGTATTTTATACTTTAGGGCAGAAAACTGAACTCTGAAAGGAGTATATTTCTACTCAAATTCATAGAGATAAGCAAGAAGGCTGATGACTTTTTGGTAGTGCTGGTTACTGCCACTGCCCATAAGTGACTTATTTGGAGCTTGGGTATTTGGAAACCTCACTTAACTAGGTCATAGAAAACACTTGAAAGCTAAGCCAGAAGATAAAAATCAAACACCTTTTGAGCAGCCAGGATATATTTCAACAGAAGACATGGCATTGGCTTTCACCTAGCAAAGGCTATCTGGGGTCATAACCTAATAAGATTATCTCTCTTCCAGGCAGATAGCATATAAATGGGACATATGAACTATCCAGGTCAATAATTTATAGGTGGCTAGCTTCTTATAATGGCACCTTTGCTATTACTCTAGTGCAGGTGTTTTCAAACTTCACTTTAGATGTTTGGAAGAAAAACTCAATATATAACAGGGTTGGCTCAGTGTTAGAGGGCTTGCCTTGCATGCACCAGCCCTGGGTTTGACCCCCAGTACTGCAAAGATAAACCCAAAAGAACAAAAACAAAGTAAAAAAAAAAAACTTTTGGTTGTTACAAGGGCCCTGTTATTCCTACTAGAGATTAAAAAAAACAAAAAACACTTTGATTCAAATATTAACCAACTTGCTTTAAATCACCCATCTGGTATATGGCAGAAGTAGTATTGTATTCACATGTGGGAGAACTGATTAGTTGCTCATAAAACCTACTTATTTCTTGAGTTCTAACCAAGACAGCATAGATGGCAGAGTGTATGCCATTTCCAAGCTGGTACAACAGACCTCCAATACATGAGTATTTTTTTCTTCCTTGAATGGTTGTGTAGTGGAGGAAGTCCCAGAAAATGAAAAAAGCCTGCTTCCTGAATACACCCCTACCTCAGTAGGCTTTATGTTAATGACCTCTGTATTATGTAGTCACTAGGGATTTGGGTGTCTGTTGTAGCCATAAGTATTAGTTACCTTACTAATACACCAGGTTTACCTGACTTATATGTACTTAGGATCCCAGAGTATGGGAACTTTTCTGCAAGATAGAAAGTCTTCATAAGTCATAAAGGTAGTTTTTTTTTTTTTTTCCCCAGTTCTATTCCTCTTTAAAAAGAGGAAACCATTATGGATGTTTACTTTGTTTAGATTTGTCAATTTAGACATTTGAAGGAGATTTCCACTAGCTTCTTAAATTAACCAGACAAAATATTATCATTGGATCAGTGAGTAGGAATTAGACAAAAACTCTATAGTATCCTTGTAGTCTTAAAACTAAAGTTCAAAACATGAATGGATTATTTATATGAGAAAAAGGACCCAAGAGAATAAAATTTGGTTTTTGCAAAATAATTTCAGCAAAAGAACTGAATCTCCTCATTGGAGTATATTCTCTTTATTTACCGCCAACCTATAATCATAAATAATAGCCTCAGGCTTTTTAATTGCATTTTAATTTTAATAGGATAATTAAAATGCTCAAGACTTAATTGCAATAAGTATTTTAGAAGTTAATAATGAGAAGCAAAAGTTGTGTTAATTTAAAAGTTCTTAGGAAAGAGTAAGTCTCATACTTAGTTACAAACTGGTACTATCTTACTAGCACTTAATTATCAAACTCACTTTGTATTTTTTACTCAGTTATCTTGGTGAAATAAACAAGCATACTTGATCCTGTCCTTGGTATCCAGTGTGTTTTATAGTGAGACAGATTTCATAAGCCAGAGAAGAAATATGTGACTTTATTACTATATCTAATAAGTATGTATACTCTTGAAGCACTCAGTTTGTGACCCAGGAAAATGGTTGGGTGGATGATTGCTTGGAGGGATGGATGGATGGATGGATGGATAGATAGATGGATGGATGGATGCATGCATGCATGCATGCATCCATACATCATCTGTATTTGTAAAACTAACATTATAAAATTAAAGAATATGATTAATTTATTACTGTTTTTGTCTTAAAAAAGAATGTTCTAGCCCGGTGTTCTGGTGCACACTTAGGCACCAATTCAGGGTCCGCCTCGGCTCCACTGTGAATTCAGAGCAAGCTGGGATTATATAGCAAGACCCTGTCTCAAAAAACTGTTGCCAGGCATGGTGGCACATACCTATAATTCCAGCACTTTGGAGGCTGAGGCAGAAGAATCACTTAAAAGTTTGAGGCCAACCTAGGCTCCACAGTGAATTCAGGGTCAGCCAGAACTATACATAAGGAAAAGTGAAAAAGTTCTGTTTAGTCCAACAATTATTTATAATAAAAATAAAGTATAGCTTACCTACTCAGCCCTCTGTTATTAATTTATATTTTTAATATTTTCTTGATTATTTAATTTTGATTATCTAATTTAATGACTACAGTGTTGGTTGTCGGTTCTGAACTGTTGTTTTGAAATGAAGTTAAGGAAGATCATGTTCAAAGTCTGTAATAAAAGTGTTTTATGGGAATCAAAGTAGTAAGTAAGAAGAGGCACTTCAGTTTTTAAAACTAGATCTTATTTTTAGAGCAATACTGTTCTGACAAACAAAAGCAGAAAATATAAGATTTTTAAATATACCCCCTACTTACTCACTGCTGTCTTCTCTATTATTACATCGCACATAAGAGAGACACATTTTTTAAGGTGGGTTAACCTGCACTGATACATCATTATCACGTAAAGTCC
>PVIR01043157.1:0-11886 GCA_004026965.1 Petromus typicus | reverse complement strand
ATTAAATAATATGGTCATAGAATGACAATTATGAAAAAAAGGATTATAAAGATAATTGTCGCCACATTGAATGTGGCAGGAATTATGCTAAGCCCTTCTGTATTTTCCATATCAGTGACAGTAATGCCCTAAGTTGAATATTATTAATAAATACCAGGTACTTCTGAATACTGAGGTATTAGTGTAAGTCTGGCAAAGGAATGAGTCATGCCCTGCTCCGTGTAAATTCCCGGCTGAGTATCTTTCAGGGTTCTGAGCCTCATAATGTGAAACTCTAATGGCTCTATTTAAAGTTTCTATTTTGCTTAGTAGTAAGAGTCACATTCCGGCCCTCAGGCCTGCCAGGCCCTGTATCGCTGAGCTACATCCCTGGCTCACTTTATTTATAATTATAATAAAAAGGTTTTGGGGATTTTTTCTTAAAGAAATTATATAAAGTTTCAGGACTTTCTAGGGAAAATAGGTAAGAAATTGTTATATTCTTTATTTTTAAATTTTAGAGGAAAACAGTAAGCTATTGACTGGCAACAAATGTGAAATCGTGAACCAGAACAAATGTGGGGTAAATCAGATATTATTAGTTTTGCAAGACCACACCGGAAGTTAAGAAAACCATCTCTGTGCAAATAATTAATGCTGTTTAACCACCCAAAGGGTAAATGGAATATGGATATAATTGCTGAAGTTGGCTTGATGTATGAGTAATAAATTAAGAAATTTCGCTAAAGGTGGGATAGGCAATAATTATACAGTAGGAGAACTCTGTTGCTTAACGCGGCTACACATTTGTGAATCTTTGTGTCTTAAAAGGAGTGCTAGAAGCTGCCACAGGTTGTAATAAATAAGCAAATAAAATTTTTAAATAACCAGAAAGTATTGGAAACATGAGATACACCTGCAAGTAATTAGAGCTGATTGCAAACACAAAAGCTAGAAATTAATCCAAATTACCTTTTACTATTAAAAACAAAACAAAATAAAACAAACGCGTCGCCACATTCAGAGGACACGGCTCCAGTCTCTGAAGCCTTCGTCATTGTAACAGTGCGTCTCTCCGGGCCGCCGGGGAGGGGACGACCGCGGACTGTGGGGCGCAGCGCTGGCCTCGGGTCGGCAGTGAAGCCAAGTGCCCAGGAGGTCCCCGTGAGGCTTCATGCAGGGCTACGGTGGAATCGGGGAGAAGAGAGCCCCAGGTGCCCGGTGAGCCTCTCTCATTTGCCAGACTTGGGGCTTCTTTAGACGATCATAACGGGCTTGGACATGGGAGACCACAGCGTCACCGGTAGGAATTGGGCCGTTACCATGACTCCCTCGCACGCCCGCATCTGCCACCTGGCCGCAGCACTTCGTGATTTCTCCACGAGGAAATGGGCCGCACAGCGCTGTGGCCACTGGGATGTTGAATGCTTTGAATGATGTCACTTCACAGAGAGGCACGGACAGTGTGTTCTCTGGTTGAAGGCTATTATCCAGAAGTTCATTTCTTTGTGGTTTTATCGGAAGCTGAAATCTGCCTTTTCTAGGTTTCCTTGTTTTCAGTTATGCGCTGCATTCACGTTCTGTGATTTCAGGACGGGAATTAGCATGCGCCAGTGAAAGGGGTTCATCAGGATTTGTATTTGAGTTTGGGTCATCTCGCCTACACAGGTTGATGTTATCTTCGCAATGATGATTTCTGTGGTCCGGTGAACAATGAGTTCCTCCTGCCTCTCTCCTGTATTTGCCAGTAGGTAATAATGAAATGTCCCAGACTTCAACACCATTCAACTTGTATTTGAGACCCTTTAGGAATGTGTCACCCTTCCTGGTAGTCGGTGTCTTTCTTCTCTTTCTTGTGTCTCATAAATTTTTATGACCTTCTTGCGATGGAAATCTGTAATTTTTCCCAGAGCTCAGCGAGGCACCTTCGAGCACTAATAAAACTCATGTCACTTTCCATTGCAGCTACTTTCGGAGTAAGGCTTCCTGGCTCACTCCGCAGCATATTAAATAAAATAATCAATATGCTTGTGTTGAAAAATTAAATGCAGCGTTTGTGCCGCCATGGAATTACAGGTCCTTCAGCCCAAAACAGATGGCCTTGTGAGACTATCGCTAGCTTTATTTTTTTTTTTTTTCTAGTACTGGGCAGCAATCGCTGGACTTTCACGCTGAGCTCCAGCCACGGCCCTTTTTATTTTGAGATGGGGTCTCTCTACGGCTCTGAGTTGCCCTGCCTGGGCTGGAATTTACGATTCTCCTGTCTCAGCCTCCCATAGTGCTAGGATTACAGGCATGAATGACCTAATAGTTTTCTTGAAAGTGTATATTCTTTTAAAATTCTATTTAATTTTGCAATAATAATTATTATTATTATAAAATGTCGATATTCAGTATTTAATCCATTCAGCTATTTTTCAGAAACAGTACAAAAATTGTAGCTTTAAAAATATATATCTCCTAGGAATTTGGTTACCCTGTGTGCGCACTTAGAGAGTTCTTTTATTTTACATTACTGAAAGTTATGTGCTTGTCCTTATGCCTAAGTGCGTGTGGATTTTGTTTATATGATTTCTACAACAAAACTACTTTAACAATGGTGAATAAAACAAAAATTTAATATTATAAGTAATGTCCATCCCATTCATTTTTTTCTTTTCTAAAATAAAGTTACCACCAAGAGCCATCTCTAAGCCCATTGGTCCCGTGATATATGTTTTTCTCAATTTTGAAAAGAAGTTTTCAAATATCCCACTTCAATTTAAATATGAAATCACTGTACTGCATTCTTTTTATTCTTTTTTCTTTTTTGAGACAGGGTCTCTCTTTGTAGTTCCGGCTGGCTCCTGAACTCACTATGTAGCCCAGGTGAGCCTCAGTCTCACAGCAGTCCTCCTGCCTTTGCCTCCTGAGTGCTGGGATAACAGGGATGAGCCACCATGCCCAGCACTGTTGTATGTGGTACTGATTGCTGGTTGGCATGAGTTACCGCATTTGGCGTTGTTATATATGGTTACTGGGATCAAACCTGAGCCCTTGTGCTTGCAAGGCAGGTGCCAGAACCCCTGGGCTAACACCTCAGCTCCTGGTATTCCTTACAAAGGGAATTTGGGGAAGGCATCTTAGGCATTTAAACAAATGATTACTTTGTTGTTTTCCCCTGGATCTTAACTCAGTGATTAAAGCTACAGGATGCAGGATTAATTTATTTGTTCAGCAAATATTTTTGAGTGTCTAAGCCAAGTAAACATTATATTGGGTCTAGGGTATAAACCAGTTTCTAAGATACACAGGAACTTAGAGATTTACTCTCATTTAAATGTGTCATGAATTAAATGTATATTTAATTATTTCAAGAATAAGAGAAGCTAATTTACATAAATAGTCTCAGTAAATTCTGGGCTTTAAAATTTTTTTAAATTTTATTTTGTACACAGTAACTGTACTTGTTTATGAGATAGTATGACATTTCTATCATATACAAAGTGTAATGATCACATCAGTGTATTTAAATGGATTCATCTCCTTAGACATTTATCATATTTTTTTGTGTGACAAATATTTTAAATCCTCTCTTCTAGTTATTTTTAAATGCACAATTAATTGGGTTTCTCTGTGCTAAAGAGCATTAGAAGTTCATCTTTTTCACAAATGCACCCCAATACACATTAGCCGTCCTTTCTCTGTCCACACTCTGGACGTTCTTCGCAGGCTTTTTTAAAGTTACATCATTACTCAACACTAGCAGGTTAAGGGTGCTATGAGCACGTGACTTTGGGGGCAGGTAGAATCAAAGGCCCACTCTTCTCCCAATACTTTTGTTTCAAATGCTTAAATATACATGAGCTTGTTCTTGGAGTTGAATTTTCAGGTAGTAGAAAATATTTCCTTCACAGTTTGAAGGCCAAGAAAAGAGGCCAGAACTGCGTTAAAATTAGAACTAGTGAATCTGCACAAAGATAGATGTGTGCTCAATAATGATACACAAAAGAAATGAATTATTCCAAGTCGTTTTTATTTTATCAGTGATTTTAATATTAGGAAGTAACTCCTTAGAATTTTAAAGTTACTTTAAAATATCTTTTAAACCTCATAGTTTGCTATAAAATCCAGATCTTAACTGATGTTCAAAATATATATATATATATATAACAGATGCATAGATTAATGGAGGGCTGCAGTGTGAAGGCCAGCGGCTCACATGGCTCTACTAGAGGCCAAGGCAGCCCAGTCAAACAGCTGGACATCATTGTGCTCTTCCCAGCTCTGTGCATCTGAGACCCTTCACACTGAGAGCTGTCCACAGTGATAGCACATATTGCAGAAATCACCAAGTTCTGTGAAGGATTTTCTTTTTCCCAGAAAGACAACTGTGAACCATTGCCAAGTATAGCTCTCCTTGGGGGACAGAAGTTTGCCCTTCTCTTCCTCCTGGGTTGCTCCTGGGAGTCATTGTCAGCACAGCCAAGCACAGCATGTGAGCACAGGCCCGGTGCCCCGACCAGGAGCACAGGACATTCTCTCCTCCCAGGGAGTGAGGGGTCTGTAATTACCAAGTAAGAGAGGGTGGTAGCTCACTTCTCTTCACAGCATGGCCAGCCCCTCTTCCTGTCTCTCTGCCTGTGCTACTTCTCCTTTTCATATGTGTGAATAAATAATGGATCTGAGTGTTGGGGCTCCGCAGGTGGGGGAGGGCAGTGAAATACCTCTGTTCATGTTGACGTTGACAAGCATGGCACCAGATGCTTTAGTTTTCCTTCTTTATTTTTAAGAATTTGTTTTGAAATTCAAAAAGAACAGATCACTTGGTAACGGACTTCCTCTAAAAAATATGTACAACTACAACAAAAAGGATACACATAATTTTAATTTATCTTAAAAATGTATGCCAGTAATTGTAACAAAAAGAGGTAACAATGTGAGTCTTGGATCAGCAAGAACTTAATAACATAAACTTTTATATGAGTAAAATAATATATAATTGTTTTGTATTGCTATTAAATTTTAGTGTATTCATATGGACAATTCTGTGAACTAATTTTGGTAATTACTTTAACATAATCTCACATCATCTAGAAATTATTTCACTGTATATTACAATATGCAACTTTGAGCCTAGTGAGCAACTCTAGCAATTCCTTTCTCTCCTAGCTCAGGATAAATCTATTGTCTAGCATTAATGAACAATTGATAATGTTTGTCATATAGATTTTTGTGGTGTTGGAAGACTTGATTACTCATTGATCATTACACTTCCTAATTTTTACAGTTTGTGTCTAGATGTCCCCCCAAACCCCTGAAAAGTCTTATGTGAACCTTGTTAAGAGGTGGCTAAATGTAGAGTGTGTGATTAATTCATGGTACAGTTCTAGGCTCAAGGGCGTTTGGATTAAAGGTGTGAGTGCTGCCCCCCTAAGTAGTCTGGTTAAGGTAAAAGAGGCAGAAAGACTAACATCCCTTGTTGTTTTGCTACCTTTGGTCACCATTAACTGTGCTCTCTGCCAACCCTCCTTGGAGCGACCAGCTATGGACTGAATCCTCTACAACCATGAGCTAAATAAACCTTTCCCACTTTAACTTTGGGTGTTGAGCATTTTGACTCATCGATGAAAAAAGTAACTGAGACAATAATAAATGACATCTGTCAATTGATTTGTGTTTTCAAGCATTATTGAAAACTTAAGAGTAAGATTAAATCCAGAGTCCTCCTTATCTACACACACACACACACACACACACACACACACACACACACACACCTGGCTGGTCATTGTTTTGTAAATGTCTTCTATGAATAACATGACAACAAATAGTAATGTCATTACCAAACAGTGATCTTACTTCAATTTTTAATGTGGAAAAACTCCATCATTTCTTTTATATCACATCATATGTCATACCACATTATATAGAAATGCACTTATGTATGTGCATGTGTGTGTGTGTGTGTGTGTGTGTGTGTGTGTGTGTGTGTGTGTTCTTTAATTTCTGAGCTGAACAGTAACACAGAAGACTGGGAACCTTATACCAGAGTTTAGGTCTGTCACCCAGGAAAACAACTTAGCCTCATACTCCGATGCCCGACTGTGGTGCACTGTACACGCTGGAAGTTGGCCTGAGATTGATGAGGTAGAAATCCTCATCAGGCTGAAGATGGAGAATGAGGAGCCAGAAGCCAAGAAGACCCCAACTGTTTTAGTTCACTCTGATTCCATCTAGTAAATTACCCTTCTCCGTCATATTTCCGAGGTCTGAAATAATATACTTAGAAGAGGCCATCACCACCTGTGGCACCCATCAGATTCGGTCTAATGTCTTGTAGCAAATATGAGAGTCTAAATGCATCACTGAAAGTGTCAGGGTGGCAGTGAGTGCATTCTCTTTCTGAAATTGACCCTTTCTGCTCCTGCCTTTCACTCTCTTACCAGAAGGGCAGTCAGCGAGTGGGCAAGCCTATCTGGAGGATCATCTTATAACAAATGCAGCTATTTAAAAGAGAGCCCTGCTACTCAAATGCTGAAGGCTTTGAAGAAAGCTTAGCCATCACACCTTAGCTGCAAGCTACTTAGTGATTATCAAAATAACCTCATTGTGTTTGATATCTTGTCCCCTAAAAATAATTTCCATATTCATTTTAGAAGGTATGCCTGTTATTACTGAGGTGGATAGTAGGAGTTCAGTAGCCACATTTAGGCTTCACACCTAATCACTATGTGGCAACTATATGAAAAAGCTTGTATATTAGAAAGTGTCAGACCTAACTGGAAAAGGCTAATATCTAGCTGTAATGCATCAGTTAAAACTAGCACATAGTCCAAAGAGTGCGATAGAGGATCCTGAGACTGGGGCATAATCCTAAGACAAATATACATCTATGTAACCTTCATGGCAAAATTACTGGGGGTGAGATGGAGAGTTCCTGATTAGTAGGAGTCCTTATTGCAGATGCCTTTTAAAATATAAATTGCTAACTCATACAAATTTAGAAGGCATGTATTATGATGTCTTCTCACTGTTACAGACATTCAGCCTATCAGAAGAAAATGTTCTATGTAACACAATCTCATCCTCAGGTAGCTGAGGAACAGCAAAGATGGGGACTGTGTTTCATTGCCCCCACCTAAGAAAAATCTTCATACAACAAGGAGACCTGATCGTTGTCAGAAATACTGAATATATGATTTTCTCTCTCTCACTATCAATTTCTCTTTTTCACATGCCATGGATCTGAAACACTCTAGAGCTTGCAGAGGTAGAAATCCTATATAGAAGTTCCAACTGTGTTACTTTCAATTCCTATTGAAAAATTTTAAGAAATTGTCTTATTTTTCTCTTATTGTAGCCAAAAATACTCAATACCCTAAGTTAAAGTGAGAGTTTATTTAGCTCACAGTCTGTACAGGTTTCAGTCCATAACTGGATAGCAGCAAGGTAGAGTGACACGAGGCAAAGGGGCAGAGGAAATACAGTTCCCACAGGGAAACAAAAGCAACAAGGGACCTTAACAGCACCTTATGCCCTTTTTAGGCGATCCAGTTTACCATGAACAGAGTGGAGCCAATTATGGTTCCAACAGCTGACAGGATTTCATTCTCTTTTTAGGTGGGAACAGAGTAGGATTCTACTTATGTACCACATCTGTTATCTTTTTTTTTATTGAAATCTTTATTCAGACAAAGGGTTGCTATCTATAATATTTAAAGAGCTCAAAAAAATCAGCCCACCCAAATTTAAAGACCCAATTCAAAAATAGGCATCTGAAATGAATAGATATTTTTCAGAGGAAGAAGTAAGAACAGCTAAGAAGCAAATGAAGAAATGGTCAACATCATTAGTCATTCGAGAGATGCAGATGAAAACAACACTGAGATTTCATCTCACTCCACATAGAATGGCTGCCATTTCAGAATCAGCCAACAGCAAATGTTGGTGAGGCTGCGGAGAAGAAGGAACCCTTCTCCACTGTTGGTGGGACTGTAGACTCGTACAATCCCTGTGGAGATCAGTTTGGAGATTCCTCAAAAGGCTAGGATTGGAGGTCCCATTTGACCTGGCCATTGCCCTGCTAGGTATATACACAAAAGAATTAAAAGACTCACATCTGTTATCTTTTGAATCACCCCAGGAATTCTTCACTTGTTTCCATTTCTCAGCTGGGGTGAGTAGTGATGCAGGAAACATGGACGTGTAGATGAGGCTTTAACAGAATGATTTCATTTCCTTCAGAATTACACTCAAAAGTAGAATTGCTGCATTATACAACAGATGCGTTTTTAATTTTTTGAAAAATCTTCACAACAATTACTATAATGTCCGTATTTACATTTCCACTAATAGTGTTCACAGGATCCATTAACTGAACATTCTCAATGGGTTTGTCATATATGTTTCTTTTAGATAACAGCCATTCTTACTGGTAAGAAATTATCTCTCCTTTTAGTTTTCATTTGCATTTTTCCAGTACTGGTGATGTTGAATTTTTTATATATTTATATTATTTTGGAAAATCACCTGCACTTCAATTGTGAGGTTAATGTGAGAAGAATTTATTTAAATGTTTGGTTCAACTCCGCAGTGAAGTCATTTGTGGGGGCCTTTATTTTATGAAATCACATAACCATGAAACAGGCCTTTAAAAGGAGTGAAAAAGAAACCACAAGTAAAAATAAGTTTTTAAAATGTGTATAATGAGACTTTAATCTATTTGTAATCACCTTGAATATAATTAGCTAAGTAGATTAAATTCTCCAATTAAAAGACAGAATGACCAAACGGCTAAATGAACAAGGTCCAACAAGGTCCAACTCTGAGCTACTCAGAGAAACTTAATTTTACCCCCAAGGAAAGACCATGGATGGAATTGAAATTCCATGCAGATGGAATACAAAACAAATCAAAAACAGCTATCCTTCTATCAGATAAAAATAAATAAAAAAACAATAAAAAGAGATAACCATATTTTTACAATTGGTGAAGTAGCCAATTTAACAAGATTAAATAATGCCCCCATGATATACACCAAATGTTGTCATATATATGTAGAGCAGTAATAATAGACTATAATTAAGAGTTAATGCAATACAGTAGTACTGGGAGACTTTGGCACCTAGTGTTTGCCAGTGGACCAATCAACCATGCAGAAAAATCTAAACAGAAAGTGAGAGTTACATTTCACCCTAGACCAACTAGAACTAACAGAGAGACCAGCCCATACAATGACAGTGGAATAGATACTTTCCTAAATCACTCATGGAATATTTTCCAGAGTACAGCATATGGGAGATCACAAAACAAATCTCAACAAGTGTTTTAAAATTGAAGTCACAGTGAGTATCTTTTCTGACCACAATACAGTGAATCTAAATTCAGTAAGCAAAGGCTGTGGACAAGCGAGTGCTTGGTCTGTCAGAATCCTTTGTTTTACTGTTCTCCATGGTAGGGAGCATGTCAGTAGGACTGGTGGTATTCCATGCAAGTCACTCACTTCCAAGTGCATTTTTAAGTGAAACGTGTATCAGTTTTTGGCTTTGTGTTCTTTTGCATGAGCCCTATACCTTTTTTTTTTTTTTTTTTTTTTTTCTTAATGAAGTCAAAAGAGATCTAAACAAAATTTCTTCTCGCGATTGAATCCCAACCAGCTGCATTCGACTATGAAAGAGCTCCCAGAAAAGACTAGCCATTAATTTTTATTTCAAAAATATTTCAGAGTGTGCTTCAGTCCTTTGTGAACAGCTTGCCTGATGTCCTTGAATGACCACGCACATGCTGTTCTCACAGAGTGTCAGGCTCATGGAGAAATGGACAACCAGTTTGTTTCATCTTAGATTGTTAGGAAAATATTACTGTCAGATCAGATAATTCTGTTTCCAATCCTATAATTCTGTGATTTTTGATGAAATAAAAACAAAAAAAATTATTTTTACTTTGTTCAATCATCTGTCCCATCTACTGGAATTGGCAATAGATGATAAAAACATCAGAATCTCTTCGAGTGAAGTAGAGAGATCTGTGGAGTGAACTGGGGCGATTCTCCCTCCCTTTCCTTCTCTAGGAAAGTAATATATCTGTAGCAAACCTGATACTTTTTTTCCAACCTTTTTTGTCCAAGATGCTCCTGCCTCAGCCGCCTGGGAGCTGGCGTTATAGCCATGCACCACAGGAGCCAGCTTGTAGGATGGTCTCCTAATTAACAAATATGACCACACCTAAACTGGAGAGAAAGCCTGATCTGTGCAGAGCAAAACCAAGAGATTTGGTGTGACAGCAGATGAGGGGAGACCATGAGCACCCTTGCCATGATAGAAGATCATAGACTTTGCTTTTGAAGTAGGCACCGAGAGCCAGGATATACACAGAATGGAAGGAAAAAGTCTGTCTTGTCTTTTACAAATATTTATTACTATGTTTTTGATTGATAATCATGATCATCAAGGACACAGTGTATAACGTGGTGCTTGGTACATGATACCACTGAACAGTGAACATATCCATCGTCACTGTGTACTGAGGTATTTGGAATTTACTCTTAGTTCTTTTGAAACGTGCAGTACATTATCATTGACTGTGCCCTCCCTGCCGTGCAGCAGATCTCAAAGCATATTCCTGTTCTCTGTCTGAGACTTTGTTCCCTTTGATCACCTTCTCTTGATTTGCTCCTTCTTCATCCAGCCCCACCCCAGCCTCTGGTCAGCTTTTATCAAGGAGATGAAAGATAAGTATTGGAGAACATGGGGAGACAAGAGAACTGTTACACAGTGTTGAGAAGAATCTAAATGAGCATAACCATTAGGAAAAATACAATGAAAATTCCTGGAAAAACTAAAAATTTAATTACCACATGCTCCAGCAATTCCACTTCTCAGTGTGGGTGGAAGAACAGAGTCCATCATTCAAGGGGACATCTGTGCCCTTCTGTTCACGGCAGCTCTGTTAACCATTGCGAGGCATGGTAACAATCCAAGTGTGCACACCAGATAAACAGGCAAACATGGGAAAAACACATAAGGGAATTATATGCAGTTGGAAGAGTCCCGTGGAGTCCTGTCATTTGCAGTGACACACATGCATTGGAAGGACCCTTTGCCAACTGAAACAACACAGGCACAGAAAGACGAATGGTGCATCACCTCCTTTGTGTATGAGACTTCATAAAGTTGAACTTGGAGTAGACTATTTTTGGAGAAGGCAGAGTGGAAGGACCTTGGGGCCTTAGACAGGCTAGATGGATGCTCTACCACTTGGGTACATCTCTAACCCTGTCACTTTCTGATGCTTATAGAACTGTCTTGGTTCTTATTCTTTGCCAGGCCAAAATCAAAAACTCTAATTAGGTGTTCTATTTATTCTCACAGAAATAGGGGATTTCTGTATATTCTGCTTCCTCATATCATCTGAATTCAATTGTTTCTTTCCTGTACTTCTAATGTTGAGGGCTCAGTTTTGTGCCTCTCTTCAGCAGTATTTCTGGAAGATGGTGGTCTCCATCTTCTTTTTCTTCACTGTGGGCATTGCCTCGAATTTCACCACTGTGGGGAACTTAAACCTTTCATCCCAGTTCAGCCTGGTGCTGGGAGATCAGAGGTTTTAGCTCAACTTTCCCTTGGGGCCACCTGCTCATGCCTCTAGACTGCTGCTATCTGGTTACTAATATCCAGAATATATCAGTTAGAATTATGATTCTATCAACTAACCTATATTTTGCCTGAGATTTTGAAATATTTTGCAAGGTAAAGTATGGAAAAAAACTGGGTTATCAAATGCCACTTTTGATATTGTTTTTGGTGAATTTTCACTCTTATTTGTTGTTTTGAGAATAGTTTGTATTTGCATTTTTTATTTTCAATTTGTGTTCTTAGCTCCTAGGACAGAGATGAGAGATGATTTTATGATCCAATTTAAGGCTATCAT
>PVIR01043156.1:0-11878 GCA_004026965.1 Petromus typicus | reverse complement strand
GGGGGGAGGCGGGCACAGCGAGGGATCCGGGAAAATGGGGGGGGGGCGGGGACGGGGGTTGGGGGGGCCGAAGGCACAGCCAGGGGGCTCCCGCGGCTGGGGAGGAGGGCTGGGCTTGTTGGAGGTTCCGACCCCTGCCTGAGGCTTGTAAGGGGAGGCGGTGGAGGTGAGGGTGTCTAGAAGGTGGGCAGCTGTCAGGAATGACCGTGGGGACCGCGGCCTTTGACTTCTGGGCTCACAGCCCACGAGGGAGACAGAGGACCCCAGGAGCCACACACCTGCGTATCTGCTGTCCCGAGGGCCAGGTACCTCAGAGCAGTCCAGGGAGGAGCGAGCTTGTCCCCAGGTTCCCCTGCAGCTCCAGCAAAGGTCCCCGTGGGCCTCCTCCTCTGACCTCTGTTACCCCTAAGGTTAGCCGGATTGCCGGAAGTTCAGATGTCTTTGTCCAAGGCTTCTGAAACCAGCGCGGTATGAAAAGGCTGGGAATGACAGTGGTGACAGCAGCTTTGCGATGCTTGACACAGAGCAGTGTGGACTGCATGGCTGCCCCCAGGAGCCCCTGAGAACCACTTGTTTGCCCAGAGGCCATAAATATCTCCAGGGGTCCCCACTGTTCCTGCCCAGCACCATCACCATCACCCAATGCAAAGTGAAACAGAGGCCACGCAGCTCAGGTCTGGCACACACAAGCCAGGGAGGAGCCTGTGTGCCCTGCCTCCCTGGTGGGCAGGGCCCCCACACAGTAATCCCCAGAGCAGAGGAGAGCTCCAGAACTTCCCTCACCCTGGCCCCAAGGGTTGGCCAGCAGCCACTCCAGGGTCCCCAGGGGCCGTGGGGAACAGGGAGGAGGGTGGCCCCATGTACAGGTACCCTAAGGCCTGGTCTTGATGTCCACATGCATCTCACCCCACTTCCATGTGAGCCTGGAGCAGTGGAGTGTGGACACAGAGCCACCCAGTGGCCACTTTCACCCTGCAGGCAGGCAAGGCTGCCAGGACCCCTGCAGTTGAGCTAATTTGGTTTAAGCCTCTGCTGAGACAAAGAACATATATCATACCCCCTCACACCCCTCGGGGCTGGGGTCACAGAGGTTAGAAAGAACCTGAGCAGCCTCGGCTCCGTGAGACCCTAGAAAGGGGCTGTGGGAGTTCACTTCAGTTGAACGCTGTCTCCATGGTCCCTCCACACAAGGGACAGGTGAGCTCACTCTGACAGTCACTGCCTCTCTGTGGCTGGTTTTCCATTCGGCCTCTTTCTCCATGCTCCGGGTCTGGTGGGCTTGGACTAGTGTGTGACGTGTCTTCTCATCACAGCACCACGGAGAGTTGTGGTGCTGGGATGGGAGCCCAAGGCCTTATGGGTGCTGTGGGGACCAGTGTGATGTTTCAGTACAAGCACTTGTCTATCAGTGAAGGTCATTAGCATATACATCCTCTCAAACATCTCTGTAGTGAGGACATCACAAACCTTTTTCTTCTAGCTATTCTGAAGTGTGCAGTTCTTCATTGTAGAACATGTGGATATCCATTTTCTCCAGAACCTCCTATTGGAGACTGTTCACTCTCCACGGGGTGTTGCTGGTGTCTTCCTTGAAAATCGATTGTAGACAGGTGAATTTACTTTGGGGTCCTCTGTTCTGCACCATTGGACTTTGTGTCCACTTTCATTCCAGCCACCTGTTGGTCTTGTTATTATAACTTTTCAGTACTTTTAAAATTTTCATTATTTTTTCTTAAATGATTTTATTGGTACATTTTATTTCACATCATGATGACTGGTGTCTATTTGCAGCGTATAATGATTGCGTTCTTGGTAGGGAGTTGGTGCACACACGTAATGCATTTCAATTCTTTCCTTGTCCCCTTTCCTTTCTCTAACTTTTCTTTTGTCTCATTTCTTGGTTCCTTTCCTATTTGTTATCTATCATTTATTTTGCTTTTTATTGATATTTCAGAATTTTTTTGTAAAAGAGAATCATGCAATATTAAAGCTTATTTGTCAGATTTATTTCATTGAACATTATGGTCTCCAGGTGCATCTACTTTCCTACAGGTTGCTTGTTTTCCCTTTTGTATAAGTGCTACATTTTCTTGATCCACTCACCTGTCAGTGAATGTATAGGCATCTTCCAGATTTACATATTATGAGTTGCAGTATGATACCTGTGAGTGTGTGTGCATTACTATAATCTGGTGCTTTAACACTTGGAGAAGATGCCTAGAAGCCAAATAGCTGGATCTAATGGAATTTCTAGTTTTAGTTTTAGGAGGAATCTTCCCACTGATTTCCAAAATGGTTATACTACTTTATATTCCCACCAACAGTGTAGAAGGGTTACTTTTCCTCCCAGCCTCCCCAGAATTTCCTCTTTTAATGTTTGTAATCTTCATTAAAACCACAAATAGAAATTATCACCAAGACAGGATTTAACTTTGGCCCCAGTCCCATAAAATACATAGATCTGAAATTTTTTTTTTTTTAGGTTTTTTGAGACAGGGTCTCACTTTGTGGTTCAGGCTGGCCCTCAGCTCAGCCTCAAACTCACATCACAGCAATCCTCCTGCCTCTGCCTCCCGAGTGCTGGGATTACAGGCGTGAGCCACCACGCCCAGCACTGTGGTATGTGGTACTGGTTGCTGCTGGGCATGGGTCTCCACACCCAATATTGTTATGTGGTTACCGGGGAATCGAACCCGGGTCCTTGCGCTTGCAAGACAGGCGCCGGAACCACTGAGCTAACTCCCCGGCCCAATCTGAAACATTTTTAAAAGATATTTAATTAAATGAAATAGGACCCTATAGAATCAATGGATGCTGAAGTTCTACACTTCTCTCTTGACTGAACTTCTAAGAGAGCTAATTTGCTTTTACTTGAAATACACAGAAACTACTTTTTTCCTAGTCCACAGATCCCCAACACATCTTATTATTTAATTTTCTTTCCTTCTTTTTTGTCTGTCTGTCTCTGTCTCTCTCTCTCTCCCTTTCTTTCTTTTTTTTGCACTGTAGATTGAACTCAGCACCTTTCACTTGTGAGGCAAGTAGGAAATCCATAAGCTAAATCCTCAGCCTGCCATTTGATTTCTTTCTTTCTTTTTTTTTTTTTTTTTTTTTTTTTTTTTTTTTTTTTTTTTTTTTTTTTTTTTTTTTTTTTTTTTTTTTTTGAGACAGGGTCTCACTTTGTAGTAGTTCAGGCTGGCCCTGAGCTCAGCCTCAAACTCACATCACAGCAATCCTCCTGCCTCTCCCTCCCGAGTGCTGGGATTACAGGCGTGAGCCACCACTCCTGGCACTGTGGTATGTGGTACTGATTGCTGCTGGGGTGAGTCTCCACGCCCAGTATTGTATGTGGTTACCAGGGATCGAACCCAGGCCCTTGCACTTGCAAGACAGGCGCCAGAACCACTGAGCTAAATTCCTGGCCCACTGCCATTTGATTTCTTGATGATAGCCGTTCCTTCTGGAGTTAAGGGGATTCCCAGTGCTTTAATTTGCATTTCTCTAATGGCCAGAGAGTTTGAACAATTTTTCATACATTTATTGGTCATTTACTCTTCTTCTGAGATGTGTCTGTTCATTTCAGTGGTCTGTTTTTTATTGGGTATTTTGTTTTGTGGAGAATCTAGGGTTTTTTTTTAGTTCTTTGGATATTATAGATATGCAAAGGAAGAGCGGGAATAAATGGACATATATAGAAAATTGTCAAGGGGCCGGCGATTTAGCTCAGTGGTTCCGGAGCCTGTCTTGCAAGCGCAAGGACCCAGGTTCGATCCCCAGTAACCACATAACAATACTGGACATGGAGACTCACCCCAGCAGCAATCAGCACCACATACCACAGTGCTGGTTGTGGTGGCTTACGCCTGTAATCCCAGCACTCAGGAGGCAGAGGCTGTGATGTGAGTTTGAGGCTGAGCTCAGGGCCAGCCTAAACTACAAAACGAGACCCCGTTCAAACAAAAAAAAAAAAAGAAAGAAAAGAAAATTGTCAAGAACTGCTGGAAAATTTTTTTCCTGCTCTGTAGCTTTTCTCTTCACTCCTAAGTTGTTTCCTCTTTTCAGAGGCCTTTACTCTGTTGTCTGTTTGTGGTGTTACTCCTTGTGGAAATGGGTTCTGTTCAGAAAGCCTGCCTACATCAGTGTCTTAAAGAGTTTTACCTATTTTTATTATCCAGCAGATTAAGCACTCCTGTTTGAATATTTAGATCTTTGATCCATTTTGATTTGTTTTATATTACAGTGGAAAGAGACATGGATCTAGATTCTGTCTTCTACATATAGAAAGCCGGTTTTCCCAACACTGCTCATCATCATTATTTATTATATATTTATTTCCTCCATTGTGTTTGGCCCTTTGTCAGAGATTAAGAAGCTGACTCTACCTGGAGCTGTTTCCACATCCTCTGTTCTGTTCTACTGATCCACGAATCTGTCTTTGTGGATGGTACCATGCTGTTTCTCTCATTGTAGTATTGTAATATAACTTGAAATCCAGGATTGTGTTGTTTCCTGCCTTGCTCTTTTTGCAGAGAGTTACTTTTGCCATTTTAGGTCTCTTGTGGTCCCACATGAATTTTAGGATTGCTTTCTCTAGTTCTGTGAGAAATGCTATTTTGATTGAGAGTGCATTAAATCTATATATCAGTTTTGGAAGTCTGGCCATTTTGACAATATTAGTTTTGCTTGTCCAGGGACAGAGGATGTCTTTCAGTTTTCTTATGATCTACTGTAATTTTCATTGTGGAGAGCTTTCACTTCTTTGTTAGGTTAATTTATAAGTATTTAATATTGCTTGATATTGTGAATGGTATTTTTTTCCTAATTTCTTTCTCAGTGGGTTCACTATTGATTCTTATGTGTTGGCTTTGTATCCTGCTGCACTGCTGAATTTGGTTACTAATTCTAGGAGACTTTTGGAAGAACTTTATGGGGATTTTCTATGTAATGGATCATGTCATTTGCAAATACTGATTATCTGAATTATTCTTTTCGATATATGTTCCTTTTATTTCTTTCTCTTGCCTGATTTCCCTGGCTAATGTTTTGAGTAGTATCTTGGACAAGAATGGTGATATTGGACATTCTTGTTTTATTCCTGATTTTAGAGGGAAATCCTTCAGCTTTCACTGTTTACTATGATGTTGGTAGTAGATTTGTCATAAATGCTTTTATCTGATTAAGATAAGGTTTTTAATCACTGCATTCTTCAGGTGTTTATTATGATTTATTATGATTGGCTGGCTTTTAGTGCACATATTTGAGACTATGTGACTTGAGTGCTTACTTCTGTAAGTGGTACATTACATTTATTTGTCTGCATTGTTGAACCACCTTGCATGCCAAGGATGAAGCACTGCTCATGATGTATGATCTTTATCACAATTTAGTGCTTTCTGTTTTTTTTTGTATCTTGTCTGGAATTGTTGCATCTATGTTCACTAAAGAGATTGGCCTGTAGTTCTCTTTTTTCAGTGGATCTCTGTCCAGTTTCAGAATCAGAACATTGCCAACCTGCAGGAATGACTTTAGGAGTGCTCCTTTCTTTCCAATTCCACTATGCAGTCTGAAGTGTGTGTTTTATCTCCTCTCAAGTTCTTGTAGAATTCAGCACAAAATCAAACAAGACCTGGGCTGGGGATTTAGCTCAGTGGTTCTGGCACTTGTCTTGCAAGTGCAAGGACCCTGTTTTGATCCCCCAGTAACCATATACAATACTGGGTATGGAGATTCATGTCCAGCAGCAATCAGTAGCATGTTGCTGGGCGTGGTGGCTTACTCCTGTAATCCCAGCACTCGGGAGGCAGAGGCAGGAGGATTGCTGTGATGTGAGTTTGAGGCTGAGCTCAGGGCCAGACAAAACTACAAAAGCGAGGCCCTGTCTCAAAAAAACAAAACAAAACAAGACCTGACCTTTTCTTAGTTGATAGAATTTTCATTACTGCTTCAAACATTGCCTGTTATTGGATTGTTCAGGGACTCTAAATTTCTTGATTCAGTTTTGAGGTTTTTTTTGTTTGTTTTTTTAGGTTTTTTGAGACAGGGTCTCGCTTTGCAGTTCAGGCTGGCCCTGAGCTCAGCCTCAAACTCACATCACAGCAATCCTCCTGCCTCTGCCTCCTGAGTGCTGTGATTACAGGCGTGAGCCAACACTCCCGGCACTGTGGTATGTGGTACTGGTTGCTGCTGGGGTGAGTCTCCACGCCCAGTATTGTTATGTGGTTACCGGGGATCGAACCCAGGCCCTTGTGCTTGCAAGACAGGCGCCGGAACTACTGAGCTATATCCCCGGCCCTCTTGATTCAGTTTTGATAATTAGTATAATAATATGTATCTAGAATTCTGTCCGTTTCTTCTGAGTTTTCCAATTTATTGGAGTGCAGTGTTTTTGAGTAGTTGCTCAAAAGTATTTTGGTTTGAGTGGTGTCCATTGTGGTTTCACTTTTTCTCATTTCTAATTGTATACATTTTGATTTTTTTCCCTTTATTTGGTAAGATTGGCTAAGAGATTGTCTGTTTTGTTCATTCTTTCAAAGAACCTCCTCGCTATTTCACTGATTTCTTATATTGTTTCATTAGTCTCAATCGTATTAATTTCTGCTCTGATCTTTATAATTTTCTTCCTTGGATTAGTATTGTTCTTGGGCCAGGGATGTAACTCAGTGGTACCACCCCTGCCTGGCAACCTTAAGGTCCTGAGTATGATCCCTGAAACTGAAAAAAAAATATATTGTTTTTGCTTTTCTTGGAGCTTAAGTTATTTATTTGGGCTTACTCTCTTTTTCTGATGTTGTCAATCACAGCTATAAACTTTCCTTTTAGGAATGGTTTCATTGTGCCGTCTGTCTTCTGGTATGTTGTACTAGCATCATCAGTAGATTTGCACTGTCAAATTTCTTTTTCTATTTCTTCTGTGACCCATTCTTATTCAAGAGTGTCTTGTTTAATTTCCAAGGATTTGCATAACTTCTATGACATTTTTTTGCCATTGGTTTATACATCTTTAGTGCTTCTTAAAATAGGAAAACATTTCTTGGTGCATTTTAAGCATACCTAACGATGACACTCATCATAGCGAATTTAAACCTGTACATGGTACATTTTCCCATTTTTTCCATTCCTCCTTCCTCCATTCTTCTGCTCCTCATGTACAAAGATTTGTTTCTATTTTTCCTTCTATTTTCACTTTTTGTACCTTCCTTTCTTTCTCCCTCTCTCCTCCCTTGCTCTTTTCCATTTGAACATTTTCCTCTCATTTCTCAATATCTGTTATACATTTTAGTTCTTATTTCCACTTTCATTTTCTCACATCAGAAAAATAATATGATATTTAAACATATGTGTCTAATTTATTTCACTGAAGAGTATGGTCTCAAGGTCCATCCATTTAAGCTGTAAATGTCTGAAGTTCATCCTTCTTTATGGCAGAGTAATACTCCATTGTATAAAAAAAAGCACATCTTTGTCCATTCATTGGTTGAAGGGCATTTGGACTCTTTTCAGAATTAACTGTTACAAACGTGGGTGTGCATATATAACTGTGGTATGATGCTTTTAATTCTTTTGGGAAGATATCATGAAAGGGAATATGTGGGTCAAATGGGATCTCTAGTTTTAGTTTTTTGTTTTTTTTTTAGGTTTTTTGAGACAGGGTCTCGCTTTGTGGTTCAGGCTGGCCGAGCTCAGCCTCAAACTCACATCACAGCAGTCCTCCTGCCTCTGCCTCCTGAGTGCTGGGATTACAAGCGTGAGCCACCACGTCTGACACTGTGGTATGTGGTACTGGTTGCTGCTGGGTGTGAGTCTCCACGCCCAGTATGGTATGTGGTTACCGGGGATCGAACCCGGATCCTTGCGCTTGTAAGACAGGCGCCGGAACCACTGAGCTAAATCTCCGGTCCTCTAGTTTTAGTTTTTGAGAAATCTACACACTGATTTCCACAGTGCTTGCACCAGTCCACACTTCCACAGTGGAAAATGGTTCCATTTTCCCCACACCCCAGCATTTGTTATTGGTTGATTTCTTGATAGCAGCCATTCATTCTGGAATAAGATGGAATCTCAGCATTATTTTAATTTGCATTTCATGAATAACCAGTGATGTTGAACATTTTCCCATATATTTATTTGCTGTTTCTAGTTCTTTATCTGAGATGTATCTTTTCATTTCAGATGCCCATTTTTCATTAGGTCTTTAAATGGGGGGTGGTCTGAATTTTTTAGTCCTTTTTATATCCTAGAAAATAGTCTCTTGTCTGATAAATAAATAAGAAAAAACTTTTTCCTGTGCTGTGGGTTGTACCTTCACTCTGTCTGTGGTTTTATTGCAGTGAAAAAGATTTGTAGTAAAATGAGGTCCCAGTTGTTGATTCTTTGTAGTATTTCCCACATGGTCTGGATTTTGTTCATGAAATCTTTGCTTACTTCTGTGTCCTCCAATGTCCTACTTATTCTCTCTTCCAGCAGATCTCGTGTTTCCATTTTGATATTTATAATCTTATATCTTTGAACCATTTCAATTTTAAGTTAGTGCATCATGAAAGATAATAGGTCTAATTTCAATCTTCACCATATAGAAAGCCAGCTTTCCCAGCACCATTTATTAAAGAGGCTATCTATCTTTCCTCCAATGAGAGCATTTGAGTCCTTTGTTAAAGATGAGGTGGCTGGGTGTATGTGGAGTTGTTTCTGTATTTTCTAGTCTGTTCAGTTGGTCCTTAAGTTTGTTCTTTTTCCATTACCATGCCTCCATTACCTTTTTCAGACAGGGTTTTGCTTTGTAGTTCAAACTGGCCCTGAATTCACTATGTAGCCCAGGCTATCCTGTGATCCTTTTGAAAACTGCAACTGTGTGACTTTTGACTTCGTTGGTGACGTGAGACTTGTTGAAGGTATTTTGTTGCTTTGTCTTATGTTTCTTTTATTTACGTGTGTGTGTGTGTGTGTGTGTGTGTGTGTGTGTGTGTATTGAAATTTGTAGGCTGATTATAATGAAAATTTTTGTTGCTAGAATGGAAATCTCCTCAGTTAGTGTTTGCCTTTCAGTGATGCACTCTCAACCTGGCTAAATATATATCTTTTGTTTAATCCCAAGATTCAACCGTGTCTGTTATTTGGAAGGGAAAGTACAGTATATGTGGTTCAGCACCCAGTTCTTTAGTAATGGGGCTCGGTACTGTTAAAGACATAAAGGCAGTGCAGATAGTGGATACAAAAAAAAAACAACTAGTAGCAACTGTACGTTCACAGTAGAACAGTATTAAGCAGTAATGACATCCAGTGAATTATCTAACAATCTGTAAAGATAAATGATAAGTTAGTAAGCATAAAGAGGGGATCTAGAGAATGAAAAAAGTAGAGGTTGAAAAATCAATCAATGGAAGGAGGAGAAAAATGAGATAAAGCATCCTGTTGAGTAAAAAATTTTGGGTATTAGACAAAAACTAACAGAAAAGAACAGATAAAAAGAAGAAATGCAAAGACAAAGCAAAACGAAGGAAGAAAATAATTCAAAGGGAAAAAAAGAGAAAAAGGAAAAGGAACCCCACACACACTCATACACAGGAAGGAAAAATGAAAGAAAAATGTTGATTTTATATTTTACAATTTTACTGAATTTGTTGGTTTTAGCAATATTTTGGTGGAGTCATTAGGTTTTCTACATATGAAAGCATGTCATCTGCTAACAGTGAGAACTTTGCTTCCTGATTTCTAGTTTAGAACCGTCATCTTTTTCTCTTACCCTAGTAGCAACTTTGGGAATTATGTTGAATAGTAGAGTAACTGTAAATATCCTTCTCTTGTTCTCAATATTGGAGGAAAAATCTCTCAGTTTCTCCCAGTTTAGTATGTTAGCTGTAGGTTGATTTTTTAAAATAGAGTCTTACCATATAGTTCAGACTGACCTTGAAATCGTTTTGTTGTCCAGGATGGCTGAAAATTCACAGTGATCCTCCTGCTTCAGTCTCTGGAGTGCTGGGATCACAGGAAAGCACCACCATGCCAGCTCTGGGTTGACTTTACTCATCTCTTATCATGGGGAAGTGTATGTCCTTTACACCAAATAAACTTACAGATTTTATCATGAAATGATACTAAATTTTGTCAAATGTTTCTCTTCATTTATTGAACGATAAACGATTTTATGATTTTTTTACTTGTCTCTGTTAATGTGATATGTCACATGTTAAATTTTATATTTGAATTATTTTGTATCCCTGGGATGAGTCCTGCTTGATCATATGAACAATCTCTAATATGACATTGAATTTGTCCTGATTATTTATTTACTTATACCTTAGTATTTTGTCACAACTTTTTACATCTATGATGATGAGGCACATTGTCCAGTTCTATTTCTTTTTTTTTTTTTTTAGGTTTTATTTTTGAGACAGGGCTTTGCTTTGTGGTTCAGGCTGGCCCTGAGCTCAGCTTCCAACTCACATCACAGCAGTCCTCCTGCCTCTGCCTCCTGAGTGCTGGGATTACAGGCCTGAGCACCACGCCCAGCACTGTGGTGTGTGGTTACTGGAGATTGAACTCGGGCCCTTGTGCTTGCCAGGCAGACGCTGGAACCACTGAGCTAAGTCCCCGGCAACATCCTGCTTTTTAATATCACTGTATTAACTTGTACCTTTAAAAGCTCTTAATGTTTTAATGTCAGAATATTACAGAATTTGGATATCAAAAGGCCAAGTTTAGACCTGATACAGCTGGTATGAGTACCTGCAGTCTTAAGTGACTAACTTAAGCGATTGTTTAAATTCACGGCACACAGTCAGTAACTTCTTTCAGTTAGACCCGTATTTTATAGTAACACAAATTGCAGTTTTCTGTGGCTCTTCAGGGTGAAAGAGGAGCTAACAGAACTACAGAACTACAGAGCTACAGAACTAAAGCACTGTGATATGGGAAGAATGTTTTTAAAGGTGGGAATTTCTGAGTTTTCCTTCCAGAGCGTTCCTCCCGGACCACGGTGGATTTGGATTTCTCTGGAGTGCAGCCTCCGGGGGGAGGAGCCTGCAGCGCTCTTCCTCCTCCTGCCCCTGCACTTCCGCCCTGCGCTTTCCTCGGGGTCGTCCTCCCCTCCCTGCGGCTTGTGCTCTCCTCTCCTGTCGTCTTCTTTCCCCTCCTGCCCTCTCCTCTTCCTCCTTCCGCCTCATTCCCTCCTCTCCTCCAGCCTGACCTCCTCCTTCCCTCTCTTCTTCCCTCCCTTCTCCTCCCCTTCATTTCGCCCTCGCTCTTCTCTGCCTCCTCTTCCTCTCCTCTCCTTTCTCTCCTTCTTCATCTTTTTCTTCCGCCAGCTTCTCTTCACCTTTCTCTCTCTCTCCTCCTGTCCTCTCCCACTCCATCTTCCTCTTTGCTCCTTGGCCTTTGTGCTTCTTTCTCTCTCCTCCCTCCTCCTTTCTTTCTTCCTTTCGCTTTCTTGTTGTTTTCTTCCTTTTTCCTTCCCCCTCCTCTTCCCTGTCCTCTTTTCCCCTTTTCTTCTCTTTCCTCTCCTCTTTTTCTCCCTCTCCTCCCCTTTTGTTTCTCCGCTCCCCTTCCTCTTGATCTTCCTCTACCCTCTTTCCTTTTCCCCTGTTTCTCCTTCCTGTCTTCTCCTCCCATCTCCTCACTTTCTCCCCATCTCCTCCCGTTTTTCAGTTCATTTTATTTTGCTTCCTTCTCGCTCATCTCCATTTTCTCCCCTTCTCATCCTCTCTCCTTCCCCTTCTCTCCTTTCCCATTTCCTCTCCCGCTCTTCCGTTCCTCCTTCCCCTTCTTTTCTTTCTTCTTTCGTCCTTCTGCTCCTCGTCTGCTCACTTCTCCCCTCCCGTTCTCCTCACCCCCTTTTCCTCTTGCTTCCCCCTTCCCTTCATTCTCCTCTTTCACCCTTCCTCCT
>PVIR01043155.1:0-11885 GCA_004026965.1 Petromus typicus | reverse complement strand
CCCGCCAGCCCAGCTCAGGTGCGAGTCTTCACATCTGCACCTCCACCCCAAGGGAGGAACCGCCATTACTCCACCTGCTACCAGTGATGCAGCCAAGTGACCCAGCTCCAAAGCTGAGTCCCTCAAGTGCCCTTCCTATGAGCACCCCACTGCTGGTGCCAGCTGTCTGAGAAGCGGAGTAGGACACGAGTTTGGAGACATGTACCATAGGGAAACGTGAAGGCACAAGATGGTGGTCCTTTGGTTCAGATTGTAAAGGGAAGGGATCTGAGAGCTGTTGGGTTCTGCGTCAGCAGCGCTGCAGCACAGGTGCATCTCCCAATACAACTGTGTAAATAACTTCTATAGCCAAGGTAGGAGCTAGCCAGTGTAAATAACTTTTTTTTTAGAGACAGTGTCTCACTTTGCAGTTTAGGCTGGCCCTGAGCTCAGCCCCAAACTCATAGCAGTCCTCCTGCCTCTGCCTCCCGAGTGCTGGGATTACAGGCGTGAGCCACCACGCCCGGTACTATGGTATGTGGTACTGATTGCTGCTGGGCATGTGTCTCCACACCCAGTATTGTATGTGGTTACCAGGGAATTGAACCCAGGCCCTTGTGCTTGCAAGACAGGCGCCGGAACCATTGAGCTAAATCCCCAGCCCTAGTGTAAGTAACTTTAAAACCAAGGTTGATACTGGCCCATGGCCACGGCTGTGTGTTGTGTATTTTGTTTTAGTTTTTAACGGTATAAGGGATCAAACTCAGGACCTGGTGCTTGTGAGACAGGCACGGTGCCTCTGAGCTAAATTCCCAGCCCTGTGTTGTATATTTTGGCAGACATTAGAACCCTGGAAAACATGTCATGCTTGTTACTTGGGCATAATGGTATCTGGCATGTGAATACTGTAGAACACTGTAGTCTCTAGCAGAAAAAAAGTAGTGGGTAGCTTTTCTGTATTGCTATGAAATGGGTGTTTGCTTGTTTGTTTTTTGAGGCAGGGCCTCACTGTATATAGCCCAGGCTGGCCTCAAACTCACAGCAATCCTCCTGCCTCATCCTTGAGTGCTGAGATTACAAACATGCAATACCGTGTCTGGTTTGGAATGGTGTTTGAGATTTACATTATATTTAAAAAGGAAATTGTAGCCAGGCACAGGGTGCATGCCTGTAATGCCACATACGGGAGGCTGAGGCAGGAGGATCACAAGTTTGAGTCCAGCTTGGGTAATTTAACATGACTGTTTCTTAAAATTTTTAGAAAGGGGAGAAGGGAAGAGCTGGAAATGTAGCTCAGCACAAAGGCCCAAGGATCAATCTGACCAAAAAAAACCACGACAGCAAGTAAACTTGTATTCCTTTTATTTTTATTTTTTAAATTTTTTTTGGTTTTTTTGGACACAGTCTCACTATGTAGTTTAGGGTGACCTTGAACTCAGTATATTGCTCAGGCTGGCCTGGAGCTCATGGCAATCTTCCTGCCTCAGCCTCCTGAGTGCTGGGGTTATAGGCATCCGCTAGCATGCTCAGTTCCAAAACAGTAAACTTGTTAGCCAGTTTAATGTTGCACCAGACTTTAATTCTAGAACCAATCTCAAAATGATTTCTCAAGTAATAGTAATATTTATAGTATATCATATTAGTGATATTATAATATTAATAGTATATCATATTTTACAAAGTTTCCTAGCATGTCATAAACATTAACATAAATAATCACTGATATTCAGATGTAACTGTCGCATACGTAATTATGAAACAGTCTCGTGGTGTTAAAGTTTAGTGTGCTTCCAAGAGGAGAAAGGAATGTTCAAGTTTTAGCCAAGAAGAAAAACCCTAGCTTTAAAAATGAAGTCAGACACCGAAGCATTCCAGATTCTGTGGTAATCAGGAATGACAACCAGTGCAAATACGAATTGAAACAATGGAGTACAATTTCTTGTCATCAGATTGGCAGAATGGCTGATATCTAGTGGCTCTCTGTGTCCAGCCTTGGTGAGGATATGTGGTTGTAGAGATGTAGATTGATACCATCACTCTGAAGGGTGATCCAGCAACATCTTTATAGATAAAAGGATGCCTTTCAGTCTCTGGCTCTGCCTTAGCACGCAGCACTGCTGCCCCCAGGAAACAGCTGGAGACAGTGTCCATAGGGAGATGGTTTTAAAAAGTTGTTGAAAATTTGAAATATAATTCACATATCGTAATCTTTGCCATTCGAAAGAGTGCTGTTGGGTTTTTGTAGGTAGCTTTTAGAACATTCACGGGGTTTTTCTGTTGTCACCTCGAGTTCCAGAACACTGTTCACCATCCCCAAAATGAAACCTTTTACCCAGTAGCAGGCCCTTCCCATTTTCCTCTTCCTGTATTCCCTAGAAAACACTAATCTACCTTCATATCTGTGAATTTGTCTGAGCATTGCATATAAATGAAATCATAGAATGTGTTTTTGTGTGTATAACAACAGCTGTGAGCCATAGTTCACATAATGCGCGACTCACCTGTTGTAAAGGTACCCTTTGTTGATTTTAGTATGTTACGGAATTGTGCATCCATGACCACAGTTGACTTTAGAACATTTCATCACCTCCAAAAGGAGCCACCATAGTCTTTAGCTATCATCCACAAACCTTCTTTCCAGAGCTAGGAAACCCTTTCTACCTATAAATCTGCCTGTTTTGGACATTTCATATAATGGACTAGTAAAATATATGATCCTTTTCTTTCTGGCTTCTCTCAACATATTTTCAAGGTGCATCCATGTTATAGCATTTATCAATACATCATCCTTTCTTATTGCTGGATAGTATGCCATCCATCATATGTATATACTGTATTTTGTTTATCCTGTCAGTTGTACTTAGTACTTTCTCTTCTTTTGGCTGCTATGAATAAATGTTATTATGATCATCTGTGCATAAGTGGGTTTTTTTTGTTTGTTTGTTTGTTTGGTTTTTTTTGAGACAAGGTCTCATTATGTAGTTAAAACTGACCTTGCACTATATAGCTGACCTCAAACTAGAAGTGATCCTCCTGCCTCAGCCTCCTGAGTGCTGGGATTATAGGCATGTACCACCACAACCAGCTGCACAAAAGTTTTTGTATGAATGTTATGTTTTCAATTCTCCTGGTTAGAATCTTGGAGTTATTTGGTAATGACATTTAACATTTTGAGGAATTGCCAAACTATAATACTTTACATTTCTATCAGCCATATATGAAGGTACTAATTTCGCTGTTCTCATCAACTCTTATGGAGTACTGTATTTCCCTTTGCTTGTTCTGTGGGCCTAGGATTGAAACTGGGGTCTTTGGGCCGGGGATTTAGCTCAGTGGTTCCGGCGCCTGTCTTGCAAGTGCAAGGACCCAGGTTTGATCCCTGGTTAACCACATACCATACTGGGCATGGAGACTCACGCCCAGCAGCAACCAGTACCACATTACACTGCTGGGCATGGTGGCTCACGCCTGTAATCCCAGCACTTGGGAGACAGAGGCAGAAGGATTGCAGTGAGTTTGAGGCTGAGCTCAGGGCCAGCCTGAACTACAAAGCGAGACCCTGTCTCAAAAAAACAAAAAAGAAAAAGAAAAAAGAAACTGGGGTCTTTGCAGTGAACTTTAAGTTGCTCAAACTGGGCTCAAATTTATTATCCTCCTATATCAGCCTCCAAAAATGCTAGGATTGTAAGTGTGTACCACTATGTCTAGCTTTCTTTTTTAAAAAGATTATACCCATCCTAGGAGGGTAAAGTGTATCTCATTGTGATTTTGATTTGTACTTCCCAAATAATTTATGATATTGAGCATCTTTTCCTGTGTTTTTAGCCATCTTTGTATCTTCTTTGGAAAAATAGGTATTTATATTATAGTATTTTCATGGAAATCTGTCAAAAGGAATGAGGGAGCTTTCTGTATACTAACCCCCAATTACACTTCTGGGAATCAATACTTACTAAATTAACAAATAGTAGAATGATGTACTGTAATCCCGTAAGTTTCATGTAAATAGACATATGTGGCATTCATGTATTTGTACACGCACGTGAGCACTCACATGCACTAGTGGTGTGCAGATAATTACATGAATGTAAGAAGATAGAGAAGGGCACTAGAATCTTGGCCAGACTCAGAATGACAAGGGCGTGAGTAGGATGTGATAAAAAACGACTTTTTTCTTATCTCCCCTTTTCACCTCCCCCCACCTATAAACATACACAGTTAGTGTTACTAAAGTCCTTTTTCTGATAAACTCCCACCCATGCCCCTGACCTGAAGAGGGCTTCTGCTGCTACTGAGGCAAGTTCCCTGTGGGAAGGGGCAGCTTCCGAGCTGAGTGCCATGCCATGGCCTGGTCCACAGGCCTCCATAGTCACACCACCCCCACCCCAGAGAGCTACTTCAGAGGCCTGGAGCTGCGCCTGGCATCTTTATTTTACGAAAAGCTCCTGTGGTGATTCTGATGAAGCAGCAGGGTTAAGAATGATTTATCCAAGTAACCAAGCAGTTGTAACTTATATCTGTGATACTATCTTATATCTGTGCAACTTATATCTATATCTTTCTGAAGAATTATTTTTGGTGAGTACTTTAGGAGAGAGTGATAGAATCATGCTGCTCTCTGATGGTCTGTTTTCTTCTAGAAATTTCACAGAACTTTTACTTCAGGTCATTTTCAGCATTTGTGTTTTATCTCTAACTGAATTTCAACGTAGAGTTGCTATCTGAATTTGAGAAAGTGATCTTGGATTTTTTTTTTTTAATGATAAAATCAAATGATATAGGACAAACTTGGCTTCTAAGCTTTTGCCTTTTTTTTTTTTCTTTTTTGGAGACAGAATCTTCTTATGTATTCCAAGCTGGCCTCGAACTCACTATGTAGTCTGAGCTGGCCTCAACCCTCCAGCAATCCTCCTGCTTCAGCTTCCTGCGTGCTGAGATTATAGGTGTGTGCCGCTCTACCTGGCTGCTTCTGCCATTTCACATTGAAAACAGGTGTATGTGTGCAGGACAGCAGGGTGGAACACTTTCATGCCAGGCAAAGCATCTCGGGTCTTGTTTTATAAAGATTTTTCCTCCCCAAGATCTCTGTAGACTTGCTCATAGTGTGTTTGCCTGAGATGCAAGTGACAAACCTGTATGAAAAACTTCGCAGCACTTCCCATTCTTATGTTTTCAAACAGAAACCTTTTCGCGGCACAGTGGATAATGTTCAGTTTCGCTAGAAGAATAAGCTTGAGTTATCTTGCTCATGTTTTAAATTTATGTTAAACATTGTGTTTTCCCTTTCAGGTATTCTCATGGGAGCTGTTATAAAAATTATAGAATTTAAAAAACTGGCAAATTGGAAGGTAGGTTTGTTTGTTCGTTTTATAACATAATTTTTGGCAGTTCATTTTAGTAACGTTGATCCTTATACTAGCTTTTTTTTGAGATAGGGTCTCACTTTGTAGTTCAGGTTGACCCTGAACTCGCTATGTAGCCCAGGCAGGCCTTGAACTCATAGCAATCCTCTTGCCTCTCCCTCCTGAGTGTTGGAATTACAGGCCTGAGCTACCACGCCCAGCTATAATAGCTTTCTTATCATTGCCTTACTCACATTGTCCTGTTAATGTTTTTTCCCAGTACTGAGATTTGAATCCATGGCCATCACACTGAGGTACATTCCTAGCCCTTTTTGATTTTTTTATTCTGAAATAGGGTCTTACTATTTTGCTAAATTGCACAGGCAGGGCTCAAACTCGAGACCCCTCTTCCTGGGCTTTCCAGAGTGCTGAGATTATTTAAGCTTGTACCTAGCCTGTCCCATTACTTTGTAAACATTCTGTTAAATGCTTGAATTCAAAAAAAACTTTTATGCATGATTTTTAGAAAAAGCATAAATCTCACTATTTCAGATGAAATGACAGCACTTGGTGTCTTTCTTGTTTTTTTGAAACATGGTCTTGCTTTTGTAGTTCAGGCTGGCCCTGAGTTCACTAGCCCAAGCCAGCCTCGAACTCAGTGCAGTCCTTCTGCCTCTGCCTCCCAAGTGCTGGGATTACAAGCATGAGCCACCACGCCCGGCATTGTGGTGTGTGGTACTGATTACTGACAGATGTGAGTCACCATGCCCCGCATTGTTGCATGTGGTTATTGGGGATCAAACTCCGGACTTTGAGCTTATGGAGGCAGATGCCTAAACCGCTGAGCTAACTCCCTGGCCCTGGGTGTCATATTTTGTTGTTGCTTGCATTTTATAATCCTAGACTAATGTATTTTATGGGAGGGGCTGTAATTACCATGAAACATTAAACAGTGTTTATTGCTCCAGTTGTGCTCTAACAGCTGGAGATAATGATACACATGTGTCCAGCAGTGTTGACCTAGAATACTTTGCTTACACCTGGCTCATGTTGTTCTTGTAACAGCTTTTTGAGATAGATTGACCAGGTTTATCAACACCTCACTTTTGTAGAGAAGAAAGAGCCAAAGGGCTTTGGACATGTCCAGTGTCATAGAGCTACAGAGAAAATGGCTAAGTTGAGTGTCATTTTCAGAGCTTCCTTCAGGGGTAGTCAGTGGTATCTGCACCATGCCACCCAACCTGATTTGCTATTGGAGTTGCCCACATGTTTATAAGGTAGCTATTAGCGTATGAATATCATCTTGGGGTCTAAAAGCTGACCAAGTCAAACTTCAAGTTAGACTTGAGCATCCATACTGAGTGGAGAGAGAAAAAAAATCATTTTGTGGAGGAAAAAAGGTTCATTTCCAAATCACAATTGTGTGGTTAAAACTTACTGCACTGGAGCCCTTCCTACTTTGGTGGAGCTTCTGGGTGCTTAATTTACCTGTAAGTCTGCAAGACAAACCTTATTGTCTGATCTAAAACACAACTTGAAATTGTTGTAATATTCAGGGAGGAAAAAGAATGTTCCAGAAAGTTCAAGAAATATTCTATGTATGAAATGATTCTTAAGAGCATATACTGAAGGCCTGGTATGTGTCGAACACCTCTCACTGTGCACCAGTAACATAAGGGCAAGAGGCCCCTCGGAGAACATTCTCTCTGTCTTGCTGTACCTTATTCAAAATTAAGCGCCCCAGGAGTAGCTCACACTAGGGGAACTTCACAGACCAAAGCCTCTGTCCTTTTCTGGAATGGTGTGTGAATCACCTACTACTCCATTCTTAAAACTTAATTTAGGGGCCGGGGAGTTAGCTCAGTGGTTCCGGCGCCTATCTTGCAAGCGCAAGGACCCGAGTTTGATTCCCCAGTAACCACATAACAATACTGGGTGTGGAGACCCACACCCACACCCAGTAGCAACCAGTACCACATACCACAGTGCGGGGCGTGGTGGCTCATGCCTGTAATCCCAGCATTTGGGAGGCAGAGGCAGGAGGATTGTGATGTGAGTTTGAGGCTGAGCTCAGGGCCAGCCTGAACCACAAAGCGAGACCCTGTCTCAAAAAACCTAAAAAAAAAAAACTTAATTTAATATCAGTTGATCAAGGTATGCGTACCTTAACTAAAGGTACCATAGCAATTAGGAACCAAAGACTAGGGGGCTTCAAACCACAGATTTGAGCAGGTCTTAGTGACATATTTCTATAAGCCCAGCAGTTGGAAGACTGAGACAGGAGGAATGTCATGAGTTGGAAGCTAGTCTGAACTACAAAGTGAGACCTTGTCTCAAAAAAACAAAACAGGGCTGGGGATTTAGCTCAGTGGTTCCAGGACCTGTCTCGCAATTGCAGAGTTTGATCCCTAGTACCAAAAAACCAAAATAAAACAACAACAATTAAGTTTGTTCCCTCAATGTCTGAGGGCCAGAAGTTGAAAATTAGGGTATAGGAAAGGCCCTATAGAAGAATTCTTCATTGTTTCTTATAGCTTCTTGTGGCCCTGGAGTTCCCTGGCTTATGATAGCATAGCATTTTTATAATCTTAAACTAATTTAACGGGGGTGGGAAAGGAAGGCTGTAGTGTTAAACATTAAACAGTGTTTATTGCTCTAATCCCACCCTGACAGCAGAGAGTAATAAAATCTGTTAGTCCTATCTGTAGTTCCCATCTCTGTCCTTGCCTTCCTGTGGCCTCTTCCATGTCCCTGTGCCCTTTTCTGTCTCCTACAAGTTCACTTACATTGGATTTAGGGCCCCAAGCCAGTTCCATCTCATCTCCAGCCTTGCTCTACTTGCATTTTGAGCCTGACACCTACAGAGACCCTATCTCCACATTAGGTCACTGTGGAGACACTTTCTGGAGGAGAGGAGGAGAGATGCTGTGTGCCCCTACTGCAGTGGCTTCTCCTTTTCCCAGGGGTTTAGTTTCTGAATCTCCAGAAGGTTCTGCATGCTGGTCAGACCACACAGATCTGAGAGGAGGCCACCCCATTGAAATGCAGCATTCAGCCCATTCCTTTTCATATAGGCCCCATCTGAGTCATGAAAATGTAATGCTGTTATTTTAAGACTTAATAGAGCAGAAGTCATCATTTGTTTCAATTTTGAGTCTTTCTTGAATGTTATTTTAGACTTTAGGGTAACAGCTGTACATTTGTAAGGATACATTTAGTCATTCCTTTGAATAGGGATTTTGACAAGAAATCACTGTCAAGATTGTGATGGGGTGGGGGGAATCTCAGTGGTACATTTGCTTGCCTGGCAAGCTTGAAGACTGGTACCGAAAGAAAATAAAGATTATGACAGAGGACATTCATAAGAACAAGAGGCCTACGTTTTTTTGTGTTTTTTTCAGATAGGGTCTCACTTTGTAGTTCAGGCCGGCCCTGAGCTCAGCCTCAAACTCACATCACAGCAGTCCTCCTGCCTCTGCCTCTGCCTCCCGAGTGCTAGGATTACAGGCGTGAGCCACCATGCCCTGCACTGTGGTATGTGGTACTGATTGCTGCTGGGCATGAGTCTCCACACCCAGTATTGTATGTGGTTACTGAGGATCGAACTCGGGTTCTTGTGCTTGCAAGACAGGTGCGGGAACCACTGAGCTAAATCCCCAGAGTTTTTTTGAAACGAGTTCACTGTGTGATTCAAGAGGCCTTGAGCTTACTGTGTAGCCCAGGCTGGCCTCAGAGTTGTGGAGATCCACCTGTCTCAGGCTTTGGAGTGCTAAGATTACAGGTGTGCACCCCCACACCTGGCTAAAAGAGACCTAATTTTGTAATATAAAATAGCCTGTGTATTACATGCAGCCAGTTTTGGCTAAGTATCTTGCCCCAATTCTACCAACAATTAAAGATATATTAATATAGAGTGTAATTCTCATTGTTTTGTCCCGTAATGAAGTCTGTCATCAGCAACACTTTTCATAATGGCATTTAAATTCAGGTCAGAAAACCTGGCATGGGGCTTGCTCTGTAGCCACCTCCCATGGCATGAAGTGGGAGCTGCTTCAATACAGCCTCACACAGAAGTTGGCAGAGGAATGCACGATGGGCACAGGGCAGGCGGAGAGCTGTAGTGACTGTGTGTGGGCTTTGTTCTTTCCTAATGGACCCAGCTAGGGCCGACCGCTCCTTTTTCCCCAGACATTTCCACTTTGTTTTTCTATGTGTTCTATCCAAATTAAACTTTTCTATATTAAAATTAATTTTCTTGGGCCAGGGGTTTAGCCTGGTGGTTCCAGCGCCTGCCTTGCAAGCACAAGGGCCCAGGTTCAGTCCCAGTAACCACATACAACAATGCCAGGCATAGTGACTCATGCCCACTAGTTATCTGTACATATGCCACAGTGCAGGGTGTGGTGGCTCATGCCTGTAATCCCAGCACTCAGGAGACAGAGGCAGGAGGATTGCTATGAATTGAGGCTGAGCTCAGGGCCAGCCTGAACTACAAAATGAGATCCTGTCTCAAAAAACCTAAATATATAAGTAAGTAAGTAAATAAGTATATAAATAAAGAAAGTTATTTTTTTTCCTTTCTAAGGAATAAAAAGCATACCCCATACCCTATATGCTTGGAAGGACTTCATTGTACTGTTTCTTTTGCTGGTTACCCTTTTTAAAATTCTCTTCTTTTACATCTTAGTAAGTAGTTCTTCTGATGTTTTTGCTTGGTTTTATTATCAGGTAGTCATTTATACATCCTTCATTTCCATTCACAGAATTAGTTCAGCTCTTCATTGATTGATTTCTTAATAGCATGAACTCCATCCCTCTGAAATACCCTCTATATTTACAGGAAGAAGAAATGTTTCGTCCAAATATGTTTTTCCTCCTCTTGCTTCCACCTATCATCTTTGAGTCTGGATATTCTTTACACAAGGTAAGATTTGGGCCAGTGTCAGCATTTTTGATCTGGATGGCTCTTCATGTCTTCGGGACAAGTTTTCTAAGATCTCAGATGTTAATTAGCAACGCTCCATGCCTTCCCAGGGGCACACGGTGGAGCTGGATGCAGTGCCCGACTTCTGGAGAGGAACAAACAGGATCTATTAGGTGCTCTGATGGCTTCAGGCTGTATGACTTGTTGAGACAGTGCTTACACAGAGGTAGAGGTACTTTGCCAGGGAAGATGGCCAATATGATTTTACTTGGCACCCAGACGACACACTGACTCCTCTAGTTGGACACAGACTCATACTTGTATCTTTTTTTTCTTTTGTACCAAGGATTGAACTCAGGACCTTGCACTGATGAGGCAAGGGGGTGCCACTGAATTAAATCCCCAGCTCTAGACTCAGACTTGTTAAGAGGACAGACTTTGTCCTGAGAGAAGGGAACATGTGCCCAGGCCATTTGCTTCTCAGCCCACCCCTTAGGGCCCCTGTGTCTCCTGAGGCGATTCCCTCATTGTTGCCTCTCTGTGCCCTGTCCTGGGCTTTATCTCACAGTTTGTATTCCTCATTACCCCTCATCTTCCATCTCTCCCTGGCCCACCTTTGTCTTGCCAGGCTGTGTCAGATGCTTCATGTCCTTCCCTATCATATTCAGTCCTGGCCTGATTACCTGTCCCATTGTTGCTTTGCCCATTCTGCCTCCCAGCTCCTAGCCAGCTGCATTACTGACCCTACCCGTAACTCCCAGTGTGACCTTTCGTCTTCTACCTGTGTGTCTACCAGGGATTGTTTTTCCTCCTCTTGTTAATCTTCTTTAAATATAAATGCATTTGAGTTTTTAAATAAATGGATTCAATTCAAAGTAATAATACAACAGGTATTTTGTGAATGTCATATAAAAATAGTGAGGGTTGGAAGAACTAAGACTGGACCAATCTAATGGAGAAAGAGCCTGAGAGGACTTTGGGCCCTAGACTTGCAGGGCTGGTTATGTGCTGCCCCCTACAGGCTCTGTGGTAGATAAAAATTAAAAACAAAAGTTCAAAAAAACCCCCCAAACCCTATTTCCCACATTACTTTGAGATCTACGCTAGATTTTAAAAAATGGAAGCAAAGCATTGCTTATCACACTAAATATATGGTGGGCTTCTTGTTATTGATAACAGTAGTATTATGATCACTATAGAGAATTGTACTATAGGGAGTCATGATGAGAGCTTATTGATGGGTGTTGTGGTGGTACATTTGGGGTTATAGCTGTGTGCCACCATGCCCAGCCTAATCTTTTGAGAGAAGTTAAAATTATTTGAAACTTGAAAGAAGGTAATAGATTCTTTAAAAAAATGTTTCTTTGTGGGCCGGGGATTTAGCTCAGTGGTTCCGGCGCCTGTCTTGCAAGCGCAAGGACCCGGGTTCAATCCCCGGTAGCCACATACCTATACTGGGTGTGGAGACTCACGCCCAGCAGCAACCAGTCCCACATACCACAGTGCCGGGCGTGGTGGCTCACGCCTGTAATCCCAGCACTTGGGAGGCAGAGGCAGGAGGATTGCTGTGATGAGTTTGAGGCTGAGCTCAGGGCCAGCCTGAACTACAAAGCGAGACCCTGTCTCAAAAAAAAAAAAAA
>PVIR01043154.1:0-11883 GCA_004026965.1 Petromus typicus | reverse complement strand
TTGCTCTGTTGGTGGTTTCCTTTGCTGTGCAGAAGCTTTTTAAAAGAATGAGGTCCCATTTGTTGATTTCTTCAGCCAATTCCTGTGCTATAGAAGTTTTGTTCATGAAGTCTTTCCCTAAGCCAATGTCTTCAAGAGTTTTACCTAACCTGTTTTGCAACAGGTTTAGAGTGTCTGTTTTAATATTTAGGTCTCTTATCCACTTTGATTTTAACTTGTTACACAGTGAAAGAGTTAGATCTAGTTTTAGTCTTTGGCAAGTTGAAGTCCAGTTTTTCCAGCACTATTTGTTAAAGAGGCTATCTTTCCTCCATTGAGGATTTTTGGCTCCTTTGTCAAAGATGAGGTGGCTCAGTGTATCTGGAGTAGTTTCTGGATATTCTAGTCTACTTCATTGATCCTCGTGTCTGTTAATTTGCCAGTACCATGCCATTTTTATCACAGTGGCTTTATAGTATAGTTTCAGGTTCAGAGTTGTAATATCACCCACTATGTCCCTGTTGCTTAGAATTGCTTTGGCTATTCTAGGTCTTTTGTGGTTCCAGATGAAAGTTTGGATTTTTTTCTCTAGATCTGTGAAATATGCGGTTGGGATTTGAATCAGGATTACATTGAATGTGTAGAGTAGTTTTGGGAGTATAGCCATATTGACAGTATTGGTTCTTCCTACCCAGGAGCAAGGTATGTGTTTCCATTTTTTGATATCATCTTCTATCTCCTTTTTCAGAGTGCTATAGTTTTCAGAGTAGAGGTCTTTCACCTCCTTTGTTAGACTGATTCGTAAATACTTTATTTTTTGGAGTACTATTGTGAAAGGGACTGACTCCCCAATTTCTGTCTCAGAGGGTCTACTATTTGTGTAAACGAAGGCTATTGATTTTTGAACGTTGACCTTGTAATCAGCTATAGGCTAAATTTGGCGAATAGGTTCAGCAGTTTTTTAATTGAGTTTTTAGGATCCTCTACGTAGAGTATCATGTCATCAGCAAATAATGACAATTTAACTTCTTCTTTACCAATCTTTATTCCTTTTATTTCTTTCTCTTGCCTAATTGCTATGGCTAATATTTCCAGAACTATATTGAATAGAAGTGATGGGAGAGGACATCCTTGTCTTGTTCCTGATCTTAGTGTGAAAGGTTTCAATATTTGACCATTTAGTATGATACTGGCTAATGGTTTCTCATAGATAGCTTTTATTAGTTTGAGATACAGACCATCTATTCTGATCTTCTGTAGGGTTTTGAACATAAATGGTTTTGTATTTTGTCAAACGCTTTTTCTGCATCAGTTGAGATGACCATATGATTTTTATCATTAAGCCTGTTAATATGGTGTATAACATTGTTTGATTTACTTATGTTGAACCATCCTTGCATCCCTGGGATGAATCCAACTTGGTCAGGGTGTATAATCTTCTTGATAATTCTCTGTATTCTGTTTGCCAGGATCTGATTGAGGATTTTGGCATCAATGTTCATTAGAGATAAAGGCCTATAGTTCTCTTTTTTGGTTGGGTCTGTCTCTGCTTTTGGAATCAGGGTAATGGTTGCTTCCAGGAATGAGTTTGGGAGTACTGCTTCCCATTCAATTTCACTGAAGAGCTTCAGAAGTAGAGGAACTAACTCTTCTTTAAAAGTTTTATAGAATTCAGCAGTAAAACCATCAGGTCCAGGGCTTTTCTTTGTTGGCAAGATTTAATTACATTTTCAATTTCACAGATTATGATTTGGGGTATTTAACATTTCTATATCTTCTTTATTCAGCTTTGGGAGTTCATATGTGTCTAGAAATCTATCCATTTCTTCTACATTTTCCATTTTATTGAAGTATAAATTTTCAAAGTAGTGTTTATTATCCTCTGTACTTCCTCTGGGTAGGTACTAATTTCTCCGTTCTCATTCCTAATAGCATAGATATGGGTCTTTTCCTTTCTTTGTTTAATTAGGCTGGCTAAGGGTCTATCAATTTTGTTTATCCTCTCAAAGAACCAACTTTTCGATTCATTGATTTTTTTGAACCGTTCTCTTGGTTTCTATTGCTTTAATTTCTTCCCTGATCCTTATAATTTCTTGCCTATTGCAAGCTTTGGGTTTGTTTTGCTCCTCTATTTCTAGTTGCTTGAGGTTCAGTGTTAAATTGTTTATTTGAGCTTGCTCCATTTTCTGGATATAGGCTTTCACTGCTATGAATTTTCCTCGTAGAACTGCTTTCATTGTGTCCCATAAATTTCTATATGCTGTATTGGGGTTATCGTTTAGTTGTAAGAACTGCTCAATTTCTTCTCTAATTTCTTCTGTGACCCATTGGTTGGTCATCAGAATGTTGTTCAGTTTCCATGTGTTTGTGAAGATCCTGGGCTTTCCTTTGCTATTCAGCTCCAATTTCAGGGCACTATGGTCCAACAGTATACAAGGGATAACTTCAATCCCTTTATATTTGCTTAAACCTGTGCTATGAATGAGCACATGGTCTATTTTGGAGAATGATCCATGAGCAGCTGAGAAGAATGTGAATTCTGACTTTGTGGGGTGAAATACTCTGTAGGCATCTGTTAAGTCCATTTGCTGAAGAGTCTGGCTGAGCTCAAGGATTTCCTTAATGACTTTTTGTCCAGTCGATCTATCTCTTTGTGACAGTGGGGTATTGAGGTCCCCTGCTATTATTGTATTGGAGTTTATCTGGTTTTTCAAGTCCTTTAATGTTTGTTTTATATAGTTGGGTGCATTAGAATTTGCAGCATAGATATTTAAGATTGTGATTTCTGTCTCTTGGATTTTTCCCTGAACTAAATGATAGTGTCCATCTTTATCTCTCTTTATCAGCTTTGGCTTGAAGTCTATTATGTCTACAAGTAAAATCGCCACTCCTGCTTTCTTGCTGTTTCCAGTCGCATGGAGTATTGTTTTCCATCCCTTTACTTTTAGTCCATGGGTTTCTTTCTGACTTAGGTGTGTTTCTTGTATGCAGCTGATTGCAGGATCTTGTTTTATGATCCACTCTGCCAGTCTGTATCTCTTAATTGGCGACTTGAGTCCATTGACATTAATCATTATGACTGATATAGGTAAATTGAGTGCTGCCATGTTTTCCTGTTCTTGGCTGTGTTATTGTACTTTTGCCCTTTCCCCATCAGTTTCTTGTTTCGTCCCATAGGTTGACTCAGTTAGGTCTCATGGATTTGTAACTTTCCTTATTTTTCTCCAAGATATTCTTTAAAATGTTTTGGAGCACAGGTTTCATATTTGTGAAATTTTTCAGGTGTTCTTTGTCATGAAAGTATCTTATTTCCCCATCAATTTTGAAGGATAATTTTGCAGGATACATGAGTCTGGGTTGGAAGTTGTTTTCCTTTAGGGCTTGGAAGGCTTCACTCCAGGCTCTTCTTGCATTGAGTGTTTGAATTGAGAAGTCCGCTGTGATCTTGACGGGCTTACCTTGGAATGTAACTGTTTTCTTTTCTCTGGCTGCTTTCAGTATTTCATTCTTTTTTTTCGATATCTGGGACTTTTATGATGATATGCCTAGGTGTAGATTTTTTCATGGCATGGGCATGTAGCACTCTGTATGCTTCATATATTTGTGTGTCCAATTCTTTCCCTTTTTCTTTGAAGTTTTCTGCCATTATCTGTGTGAATAGCTTTTTGATGTCTTTAGCATTGTCTCCTGCTTCCTCAGTGACTCCAATCAATCTTATATTATTCTTCTTTGAATCATCTAGGAGCTGTTGGACTGACTTTTCATTATTGCTTGCTTTTTTCCATAGATTATGCCTTTCCAGTTCATTGGTTGAGATCCTGTCTTCTAGGTCTGAAATTTGGTCTTCTGCCAAATTCATTCCATTGCGCAAACTTTCATTTTCTTTCTTGATTTCCTGGGCTTCTGCTTGTAGGTGTTTAAAAGGTTCCATTGCTGTTGGTATCTTGGATTCTATCAGCTCAATGATTTCCTCTTTAGCTTTATTAATCATCATGTTGACAGTGTCCAATATCTCTGCTTTCATCTCAGAGATCAGTTCTGATTTCCATTTTACTAGATCTGCTTTTGTTACCATTTCCGAGGACCCTGGAGACTGTCCTTCCAACTTCTCTATTTCCCTTCCCCCTGTGTTACCTTGAGGTGAGGATCTTTGTATCTGAGACTTTGAGTGTTTCCACATCTCTGAGTTTTTCTCCTTGCTGTTGTTTTTGGCTTTGTACCTGCCCTGTTTTCTGGCAATGTTTGTTGCAAGTCTCTTTCTTCCTAATAGTTAGGTACGTTAAAATGTCAGTGTTTCCTGGGTTGTTCTTTACAATCTGTATTGGGGACCTAAAGAAAAACCCCTATTTCTGGGTCTCCAAAGCTGCCCGCTGCTAAACTCAGTCCCTGGGCACACTTCCAGCATGGGCCTGGAGGCCAGTAAGCTCCAACACCAGAGCAGATTCAATGGCGCAGTCCTTTTTTTATATTTTAAATCTTTATTGGTACATTATGAATACACATCTTCATCGCATTTAACATTGAGAGTTTGTATCAGAATATGACACAATTTGATTCTCATTTTTTCCCTTTTCCCCCCACCCTGTATCCCCCTCCCCTATTTACATAATTTGCTTCCTTTTTTCTTTATTATTACCATATTCATTTTCCCCTCATTATGTACCTTTACACTCCCTTCCCTTTCAAATATTTTCTATTTCACAATATCATCTATACATACTACAAATCAATTACAACTTCATTTTCTCATACCAGAGAAAAGATATGATATTTACACACCTGCGACCTGTTTATTTTGCTTATGAGAATGTCCTCAAGGTACATGCATATGAGTATGAATGACTCAATCTTATCATTTTTAATGGCAGAATTATACTCCACTCTACAGAAGAACCACATATTATCTATCCAGTCTTCATGGACATTGAAGGATGATGGACATTTAGGTTGTTTCCAAGATTTAGCAATCACAAACTGAGCTGCTATAAACATGGGTGCACATATGTTACTGTGATAGGCATCTTTTAATTCTTTTGGGTACATACCTAGCAGAGGAATGGCTGGGTGAAATGGGACCTTTAATCCTAGTTTTTAAGAAACATCAACACTGATTTGCACAGGGATGGGATGAGTCTACACTCCCACCAACAGTGGAGAAGGGTTCCTTTTTCTCCACAGCCTTGCCAACATTTATTGCTGGCTAGTTTCAAAATTTCTATAATTAAAACTTCCCTTTTCAGTGACAGGGTGATTATTTAGTAGATTACCATGTGAAGCTGAAGAGATTACATGTGGAAAATAATTTTAAGGCACTTCCTATATTGAGGAACCATTATATAAGTACTTATCTATTTTCTCTGAAATATAGTTGAATTAAAATCTTTCTCCTTTGTCTATAAAATATCTAGATGATTATATAACTTCTTCATCAGAGGCAAAAACAGAAAAAGACTATAGCTACTTTACTTTCAGTTTTCTATTGGAAGCTCTGTTCCATATGAGGAGCTGCACTGTGAGAGACCCCTGTGGCAAAGAACTGAAGGAGACCACTGGTCACCAGTCTGTGAAGCACAGAGGCCCTTAGCACCACAGGCCATGAGAATCTCTATCCTACCAGTAACCATGGAAATTTAGAGTCTGTCTTTCAGATGAGATCGGAGCCCTGGCTAGTACCCCTTTTTCAGCTTCATAAAAGATCTTAGGAAGAGTTGCCCAGCTAAGAGGTACCTGTGTTCCTGACCTGAAAAAGTGTGAGGTAATAAATGTATGTCATTTTAAACTAATAACATTTGAATAATTTGTTACCCAGCATTAGCTATCTAATGTAAATCTCAAAGAGTTGGAGACAAGGCAGAAAAACTTAGCTACAAATAATTCATATAATTTTTACTCACCCTAAATCCTTCAGCTGCCCACTTAGCTAGACCTAGAGGAAAGCAGCTCTGATTTCACTGACATGGACCTATACTCTGAGCTTTCTCTGTGCCCAACACTCTGAAAGCTGCTGTGCAGATTCCAGGAGAAGCGAGAGATCTAGAGAAACTAGGGAACAGATATAAGCAGAAGAAACAAACAAACAAAAAAATCTCAGCATCAACATTGTTTTGCTAGCTTTTCTGTTTCCAAAGTTCATTAAAATTCTTCTTACATTCTCTGATAAACAATGTAACAGAGATAGAAAATAAGTTCTATTTTTGTGGATTATATTGAGGCAACCTGAATTCCACTGAGGCAAAAGACAAAAACAGATTCTGTCCACAGCCATGTTCTATTTTGTCAACTGTATTGATTTTTAATGAGTTACAAGCATGTGAAATCAGTATATTTTACATACATACCAACATTCTGGCTCATCTTGAAATATGGGAGGATCTGAACACACTGGGTCCACATGTCTGTCCTGATCATTTTTACCACCCAGCAGACCCTTCCTTTCCCGCTCTTTCAGACACAAGTTGCTGGATAAGCCACATTGCCTACCCAACTAATTCCACTAATTTAAACTTATTGTGCTGTCGAATTGCAAATGGTGCTTTCAGGCCATTTGTGTCATTACTGTTGAACTGCAGAGCTCTTCATGGTCACTTTAGCCCCAAAGAGAAAGATAACCCTGATTTTCTGTTTAAGGAAACCCCAGAGATAAAAACCCAAGAGTTGGTCCATAATAAATATTCAGTAGACATTCCCTTCTTTTTCTGCCATTCCCTGGATAGAAAATACAACTGTGTTTTAGGCTTTAGAAATCTTTTGTAAATAAGTGATTTACCAAAATTTTTCATTGTTGATATCTGAGAGGACTCCAGATTCTCTATCTTAGCTCACATAATTGGCTCAGCTGTAGACACCATAGTAACCAAAAGAAACTGAGCCCAGCCCTGACAGGGTTCTTATGTTCATCTGATAGATTAAAGAAGATGAATACTGTTTGAGCATATGTACTAAATGTGTTGGTTGGACTTTCTATTCCCTTCTAGGCATCAGAGAAAACTCTTCCTTTTCTTTTTCTCCTTGCCTTTCTATGTTCATTACTGTATGGGTACAACTCTAATTCTAGATGATCCCTGGGTGCCAAGAGCATTGGAAAAGCAGAAAGAGAAAAAGAGTTGTTCAAGGCATGGGTTGCCTCTTGGTAGATTATAACTTGTCATGGAAGAATTTACCATTCACATTCTCAAAAGCCACAGAAGAAGAGCAAAAGAGAGAGATGTCTAACTTCTCCAAAAAGAAAGACAACTTCTGACTGAGCAGGGCCTATTGGTCTCCAAGGAGAAGCCGTGCTGTCCTCATGCATGTATGACTTGCTCATGATCTGGCTCTGGTCTCTGAAGGATGGCTCTTGACCAGCAGACTCCAGAAGAAACAGAGGCTGGAACCTGGGAAGATCTTGGCCAGAGCCTCAGCCATGACCTCAAAAGCCTCAGCTGCACCTGAGTACACATTTCCAGGGGAAGTGTACTCTCCACGGAGGAATAGCAAGTCTGCCCCACAGGGGCCCTGTGAGATCACCCCAGCTGCTCCAAATTAGTGCAACATACACACAGGCATGCGCGCGCGCGTGCACACACACACACACACACACACACACACACACACACACACACACACATTTTAAAAGCCCAGAGCAGATAACCTCCTATTTTCATTTCTGATTTCAAACTCTTAGCTTCTGTGAAATCAACTTTTCTTACATAATTTTCTCACCTGCTTTCCTCAGATGTTTCCATACTGAATTTGCTGAGCAGCCAACACATTTATAAAAGCACACAAGCAAGCTACACTCACTTCCTCAACCGACTTCACAGCTGAACATCCACAAGACACCCAGGCCTCAAAACCAACTGCTTTCCTGACAAATAAATAACTTCCTGTCACTAAGAGGGGAGAATGTTCTGGGTCCCCTACTCCTCCTCCATTGTCCCACTCCTGTCCTTTTCTTCTTTCTCTCCCTGATGGAGTTTCACTTTCCAATGAAGTTAGACTTCAAAATTCAAGTAAGTGAAGGAGGTTTCATGTATTCTCAGCTGAACAATCCCAGTTCACCCAAGCTCAGTGTTCACATGTTTGCCACCTACTGGGCTCATTCTCTCTCTCTCTCTCTCTCTCTCTCTTTCCCCCTCTTGTATGTATGTCTTTTTTTCTCTTTCCACTCTGTGTATCCCTCAGTGTAAATAGATTCCCTCTCCTTCTCTTTCTTTTTCTCCCTCTCCCACCTCCCACTTCATATAAGAGCTGGAGACAATAAAGAAATATTGTGTCATATTAAATTACAGAATGAAATACAGTGATTTCAAAAGAAAGACAAAACTAGGAGAATATCTAGCCTTTTTCAGATCTTTCAGTTTTTTATTTTAAAGCACATAAGCTCAAGTATTGTGTGGGTGAATGTTTTTATACCCAAAACCCATAATATAAATAAGGAGCACAATAAAAGATCAATAACAGGAAAAAAGGAGATAGATCTTTTATAAAAGGGAGGGGGAGCATGAGATATAGGGAAGGGGGAGAAAGGGGCAGGGAAGAAGATGAAGTAAAAAGAGTTAAAGTGAGTAAAGTACAGTACCAATTCCCCACAAGGAATGTAATCATTGTGTATGAATAAAAAAATAAAAATAGAATAAAGCCTTTTACATCTAAAGGACAGCTTGCAATTTTGCTTCCCTAAACTTTGACACTCAGAAAGTCATACAAGTTCTAACAACTCTGTAGCCTTGTACTGAAGAACACATGTTTATTTTGCCACGTCTTCTAATGATTAAGGGGAAACAATACCTTACCCAGAGAAAGTGCTTATCTAGTTTTATTGCTAAACACCAGTCTCTCCGTATCAGTTGATGTCCAACTGAAAAGAGTGAGAACTGCACTTGAATATCTGAACAGAAGGATTTTAGTGCAGGGAATTAGTTACCCAGGCAATGGAAGAGCTGAGAAGCCAGACAGGAGACAATGAGGCAAATCAGAGAGTAGCAACAGCATGATGCAGCTGCAGGGACAAAGGAGGAGCTGGAGTTATCGGAACCGGGGACTGGTCATCAGACAGAAGCTGAAACCACAGCACACCTGTCTAGTGGGATCTGAAGTCTAGCAAGAGAGGTAGCTGCTGCTGGAGAAACCTCCCAGGGCTGGGAATTGGAGAATAAATGGCCTGGCACTAGCTGAACTCTACTGGAAGTCACATGACCCAGGAGTCTGGGAAACAATCTGAAAACCCTGAGCTGAGCCCCTTCAGCACACACAGAGCTGAAGAACAGGAGAGGCTCTGCCTCATCCACATCTATTCCTTTCACCTCTCCCTCCTACAAGTCCCACTGCTAAAGTCTCATGCAGTCATCCACACAGTAAGGAATGAACTCTAGGGGGTCAGGATGGAGGGACTACAAGGAAGGGCATCACACTGTGGGTTTATAGATTTCTGTCATAATCAGCATCAGCTTCATTGAACTGCAACCCTAGAATCCTTATTCCTCCATCACTAGGTTGTCACCTTTCTTCCTTCCATGTCTAATGGGAGGACATGGGAAATGTAGGAAGTCTGAGGCATACCACTGGATACTGAGACTCACATCAGCAAGCATTTAAACCCAAACTGGGCTAGACATGTACTCTCACAAGGTGGCATAGGGCACCAAGTCCCTGCTTCCACCAAGAGCAATGATTCCCCATGGAAGAGGGCACAGGGATAGAGAAGAGATATTGGAAGATCTTCCCACATAGTCCTTGAAGGCCCTTTCTATGTTCTCAGTCTCCTGACCTTCTGAGGGTGCTACAAAGTTATGAACACAGAGCCAAACAGTGCTGCTATGTTCAGGAAATCTAGTGAAAGCATAGAATTTACTTTTCAATAATACATGCAGTATGGAATTCAACTAATCAAAACTGAACTTCTTTTTGGCAACATATTTCCTTTTTAATTAGAAGTGTATTATTGTTTGTGTTACCAAACACGTCTTTCTCTGCCCTTAAAAATCAAAAGGGAGAAGCAAAAATATAATATAAACAGAGGAATGGAAAATTACCCCTGCAAAGTATAATGGCTAAACAATGACTAAGGAGACTTGATATGCATCAACACGGATCCCGAGTGTAAACAGTGTGGTGGGAGGGGCAGTAACTGGAATAAACCAGACAGAGAAGAGAAATGGGCAGAATTTCCTCTCCGTGGGAAGGAATGGAGGTTATAGCACCCTTAGGAGACAGTGAAGAGAGCCAGGTCCTTTCACCTCGCTGCTCTAGGAAGCCCTGTCTGGAAAGGCAGCAGGTAAGGGCGCTGCCCACACAGGCTCTGATTCACTCAACGACACTGAGAGGACAAGTTGAGCAGAAGTCAAGCTGCCTGGTTCATAACTCTGTTCTATGTCTTCTTGCTTTCTCATCTAAAGCCAATGAATTGCTACTTTGAAATGTCCAATTTCTCACCTGTAAAATGAGACCATTCAACCCAGCAAATATTTGTCAGATACATACTATATGCTAGACTCTGTTCTGGGTGCTGGAGATACAGCAGAGATGTCATCCTTGCTCTGAAGAAGTTCATGTGAGAGTCAAAAAAGATGATACAGATCAATAGATAAACATAGAATATAAAGCAAAAGCCATAAAACAAAAGTGAGCCAGTAAAAGAGGAAGGGGGTGAAAACAGAGGTGTGAGCTCTTTCACATGGAAAAGCCAAGAAACAGCTCACTGGAAATGTGACCTTCTAACAAGAGGGAAAAGTAAGAAGGGAAGAGAGCTTTGAGGGTCTGCTGGAGAGGTGCTCCGGAGAGAAAGCACAGCAAGGACAAACACCTGAAGTTTCCAGCTCTTTTTTTTTTTCTGGAACACAAGAAGCATGTCATAAATGTAAGTTATTATTTTAATCTTAAATGGAATAAACACAAAACTTTTTGCTCAAGGTCCTGAAATAAGAAAGGGAAAGGATTGGTGACTCCTCTCTACTTTAGATGTTGTTCTTCCCCTACTTAATATGGCCTCCTTCTGCTTATGAAGACAGCCGGTACTCTTTCTTTCATTGAGCTACATAATTGAAAGGGCCATGGCACAGGTAACCCAGACTAACAGACTGCCCAAAGTGCCTGGGTGCATCTTTAAAGAGGGCTTCATACAGAGTGTTTATTTGTCCAATTATGTTTTATTTACTCTGGCATCAACAGGAGGATCATGTGGTATACACGTTGGCATCTGACACTCGGCATTCTGACCTTACTATTGTGACATCTACAACTTCCACAACTCTGAGCTCACAGGGTGTTTGCAGGATCAGACGAGAGGATGAGCACAGGCCCTTTGAGGACTATGAAACATCATTTGATTATTGCTGTATGGTGGAAGTGGAGTGAATCCTCTAAGCTCACAGTCAAAATTGTGGTGGGACGTGGCCCACCCACATTTTGGATGACTAGGACACACTAGCCAGGAATCAAAATTTGTCCCAAGGAAGTCACTAAGCCAATCAGAGTCACAAAGAGACTCTTCTGTTTTTAATGTCCCTGAGCTCAGAGTTGATGGCATTTGTTTATAATGGCCCTGAAAGGAAATCATTCGTTGTGAATCCAAGCTGTTTAGAAAAAAGTTGACGGTGTGACCAGAAATCTGATTAGAACAGGCACTCACTGCAGGAGGGGCGGAGGCACTGCTCTCACCATTCTCTCTTCCTCAGACTACAGGGTTAAAGCTCCAGGCTCCTGGAAAACTAATGAGGTGTTCAGGTGCTATGAATAAGATTCTTAAGGTAGAAATTCAGAGGCCAATCTGTCCATTTTCTTCACCCTTTGTTATTTTAGAATCACTGAATATTAGAGCTGAGGGAAATAAAGAAGTCTCTCCAAGTGAATCCTTTGAAGTACTCAGGCTCAAAAAGACCACATAAAAGTTGTAAAGACAATCATTGTGGCCTCACCCTTTAAGGA
>PVIR01043153.1:0-11893 GCA_004026965.1 Petromus typicus | reverse complement strand
AAAAATATATTATTTTGCTAGTATATTGGGTACATTGTTATTTTTAAATTTTAAAAATTATGCATTTTATCTTTAAGTACAGTAACTATCAGTGTCTGTCAACTCAAAAGTTTTGTGGGCCCCTCATGGATGGTGTCCCCACAGGCCCAAAATAGCGGGCCCATGCAACCATGGAATGGAGCCCCTGAAACTACAAGCCAAGATAAACTCTTCTTCTTTAAAATTGGACTAGCTCATGTCTTAACACAGTGATCTTTTTATTTCCTGCATGCTGGAGGCTGAACCCGGGGCCTAGTGCATGATAGTGCTCTTCCACAGACCTGTGTCCCCAGTGTTCCACAGTGAGCCTGCTCATCCAGGAATACATTGTCGATCACACTGATTTTCAGCAGATGCTGATCTCTAATTGTCTGCACACACACTCTTCCCATAGTGGGCATTAAATGCACTCATGCTGTATCACTGGCCTATGTCTTCAGCCCTTTAGATCTCAAGATAGGGGCACCTCAAACGAGATCCTACTGCCTCAGCCTCCCAAGTAGCTGGTATACATCACTGCACCCAACTTGTAGACACACTTTTTTTTTGAGACAAGAGTCTTGCTTTTGTAGTTCAGGCTGGCCCTGCGCTCAGCCTTGAACTCACAATCCTGCCTCTGCCTCCCAAGAGCTGGGATTACACCTGGCACTGTGGTATGTGGTTTTGATTGCTGGTGGGTGTGAGTCTCCACACCCAGCATTGTTAAATGTGGTTACTGGGGATGAACCCAGGTCCTTGCACTTGCAAGGCAGGCACCAGAACCCCTGAGCTAAATCCCTGGCCCTAGACACACTTTTAAGAGTAGCTGTTTTCTGACTAATGGACATGGAGTTGGTTTTTAGGATTGGTATTATGAACAATTCCAGACTAAATATCTACATTTATCTTTTTGTGCTTGTGGATCATCTGGACACGGGATTAAATGGTTTTCAAGATGTAGGTAAATTTAGATTTCTCAATAAAAAAAATTCCTCTTCACTTTGTATTGCTGAATATAAAATGCTAACAAAAATGCATCAACATATGCCCCGTTTAACAAACATGTCCAGCAGTATCTCAGGTTTGGGACCACTGCTTTGCAAAGGCTGACTTGCCAGCAATTCTCTCAAATGTTAAGAAAACCTTTTCTTTCCTATGGACTGAAATCATTGGCCACTTTCTACAACCCTTACACCTGCCACCTGGAGATTCAGTTTCTCTGTCTGAAGAGCGTCACCTTTGGCTCAGCTAACAGGCTTTCGTCATGGTGGTTTGCATTCTGCACAACGCTAATATTGACCCAGCTTGAAGGCACTACAGGAGCTGGTCTGGAAGGACCTGTCAGGGGCGTGGCCCACAACAGCTCTGGTCTTTCTGACAGGTGTCCTGTTCTATTCCAATCCATCCTTGGGCAACTCGAACTAGGCAACCAGGGGCTTCTCAGATAACGCTGGAACCAAGGAGCGGTGGTATTGGGCTCTGTCTCCTCCATGCTTTGGAGATAGCTTTGCTAAAAGACCAGAGAATTGAGACGGTGGGAGGAATTTACATCCTGGTAAATCTCTAAACCTATGAGACACCAAAACCATCTCTTTCCAACCTGAGGGAAGAAGTAACATTAAAAAAAAAAAAATGCTCGACATGCCCAGCCACTTGGGATTAATTTTGCTTAAGTTCCCAGGAACCTTAGGAGGTAGATGGTATTTCTGTTAATGTATAGATAGAAAACAGGACTCCCCTACCCAGATCTACATGCCGAAAGCTGTGCGGCTGCACAGCGCTGCTCTGCCCCTGGGGAAGGGCTTCCTCTGCCATGGGGTGGGAGCATCGGTGACCAGGGCCTGCTGCAGCGCTGCCACCAAACCCACAAGGAAACACGGGGAGCTATTGTTTTCTGAGGGCACCTCGGCCCAGGCCACGAAGGTATTAAAGTTCCCTGCAGGCCAGGTTCTGGTGGGTGGGAATCTTGTAACCTGTGTTTTTTCCTACTGATTAAGATCACATTTTTTATTGCCTTTAATTTTTTTTTTTTTTTTGGTAAAGATCACAGCCAGCAGCCAAGTCTTTTATCAAAACACAATGTGGGGCTTGGGTCCCAAAAGTTCAGTATGTTTTGTCCTGTCAGATTACCTGTTTCCTGTTCAATTTATTTGTATGTAAACCTCACCCTGTTTCCCTGAGATCCTGGGTCTGTACCCAGCCTCCAGCCTCCCCAGCTGGGACGTCCGCATCTCCACAGACACTGACGATGGTCACAGAGTGAACAAAAAACCTAAACCCCTCCGGCGAGACCAGTCCCCTCCCACCTCACGCCCTCCCAGGCATCTTATTGAAACCGAAGTGAGATCCAAACTGAGAGAATGTGCCTTTTCCGGAGTCGCAGCCTCCAAGCAGATGTAGAGACCAGACACTGGCCTTTTAGGGTTGCCCTAGGAGGAGCTAACAAAAGGGGTGACAGCCCCTCCACAGCTGCTCGGGGTGGAGGACATCTGCCCCTGTCTTCCCAGCCATTCAGGGCTGGGACCTGCCTTGAAAAGAGCTTGTGGCCGCGGCTGGGGAGCAATAGTTCTGAGGCCGCCAGATGTTCCTGGGCTTTGTCTTAAGGAAGCCACGCGTGATGGCAGAGCCGTGACTCGCAGGAAGCCAGCTGTCAGACTGTGGCGCAGGCCCCGGGGTGTGGGGAAAGGGGAGGAAGACCGTCTGGGCCAGATTCCCCTTGGACACCTGAGCTGGCAACTGTAACCCGAGAGTTTGCATCTTCTCCCCATCCCCTCCTCCCCGGGAAGCCTCGGCCTCCTCTGCTCGCCCTCCATCCTGCGGAGGGGTGCGGGGGCAGCTCAGTTCCGCCTCCGGCCTGAGCTCCTGGGCGCCCGGCTGCGCTGCGCTGCGCTGCGGCCGGCTGGCGTCGCGCTCTCAGCCCTCGGTCGGCGCTCCGCTTTGAAATCCCCCCTCCTTTTTTCACCCAGGTATGATGATGTCAAACGTGATGCCGATGCAACAGTTACAGGCACAGCCCCGGCTGGCGCAGCCTCGCTGACTCCCTCTGCCTCCCCGCGCCCGGCGCTGAGCATCTGCAGACGCGCGCGCGAGCGAGCGGGCGCATCTCCTAACCGGGTCACATTTCAGCCGCGACCCTCGGCGTTAGCCGGGGCGCAGGAGGAGGCCGGGTGGACCGCAGCGGCCGGCGGCGCGGAGGACCTGAGAGCCGCGCAGGAAAGCCGGTTGCGACCGACACGATGCGCGCCCCGGGCTGCGGGCGCCTGGCACTGCCGCTGCTGCTGCTGCTGGCCGCGGCCGCCCTGGCCGAAGGCGACGCCAAGGGGCTCAAGGAGGGCGAGACCCCCGGCAATTTCATGGAGGACGAGCAATGGCTGTCGTCCATCTCGCAGTACAGCGGCAAGATCAAGCACTGGAACCGCTTCCGAGACGTGAGTGCGCGGGGCGCCCGACGCGGGTGCGGGGTGGGCGCGCCGGGCGGGGACCCCGCAGCCCAGGCGGCCGAGTAAACAGCGCCACGTCTCCGCGGCCGGGGCCTTGAGACCCTGGGAACGACCCCAGCCCCGAGTCCCAGGCGAGTGGTCCCTGGAGGGCTGCGCGGCCGGGCACGCAGCTGGGTCGCGGGGTGCGAGGCGGCTGTCCCCTTCCCGAGAGCCACACCAGCCCTGTCCCCGGCCGGGGCGCTGCGGGTGGCGCATACCGGGCACTGCAGAAGTGCAGGTCTGGGTGGGGCCGCCGTGCGCGCTGTGTCCTCGGTCCCCTCCGTGCACTGGGGGAGGGGAGCCTGGCAGGCGATAATGTGCCAGGTCTTTAAGTTGGGGGGTCCTGCAAACTCCCGGGCCGGATCACGGAAGGCGTGTCCGCAGTGGGAGGCTAGACCCCCGGGAGGGGAGAGCTTGCGACTGGAGGGAGCCATCTGCGATCTGCAGCTCGCTGGGTTTGGAAAGCAAGAGAGTCCAGGAGCCGGGTGGGGGCCTGGCAGACGCGCGCCCCAACCCCGGCTTAACCTTGGCCGGAACTTTGCGGGGTGGGGGCGGGGAGGCGCTGCGGGCGGCGGGCGGCGCTGCAGCACTTTGTTTACCGGCACCTGTAGCTCAGAGGGGAAATCGGAGGCGGCTCCCAGAAGGCCTGGGTGTGAGCGGCCCCTGTGAGCCTGCGAGGGCGTGGCTGGGCCCCAGGACCTGGGGCTGTGCGACTACAGCGAGGCGCTGCTCCAGCTGCCGACCCCAGAAAGACTCTGCTACGGCCCACGTTCTCGGTCCTCAGTCCCCAGACGCCTTCCTGGATCCCCTGATACAGCACAGGCCATACTGCGACCGTTGTCGGGTTCTCTGTCAGCTGCGTGCAACCTCAAGTTCCTTAGAAATTCCCTTAAAACACCTGTGCTCCCTGGGATACCCGCCACGCGATGGGCAGAGGCAGAGATACAAGCCCCACCGGCAGGGGAGGAGGCACCACAGCAGCCAGGTCCCCAGGGTGCGGGGCCTGGACCCCACAGTGGGCCATGGGTCTCTGCGTCTGCCTCCCCAGGGCTGGCCCAGCCTCATCCGCCGCAGTCTCCTGGGCTGCCTGGGCAGAGGCCCGAGGCCCAGCAGTGAGGGGGTGGAGCCGGCTGCCCATCTAGAACCCATGTGTCACGGGCCCAGGCCTCTCTCGGACTGGCTGGCTGTTTGATCCGCAGAAATGGGACCGATGAAGGTCAGAAGAAAAGAGATGCTTAATCAGAACAGTGAAGGTTTAAAAATAAGATCCTTTCCTCCACCTGCTTTCAGTAGCAGCCTGGCGGGTGAGAATAATAACTGACTGACTGCTTGACCCCGGCACAGGGCAGCCCACCTGTCTCCCTGGATTGATGCCAACTGCTCCCTGCTTCCTGCATGCTCATCAGATTTGAAATTCTGCAGGACCGGTCCCCCTGGGTTCCGTGCAGAGCTTTAGGGTATATACTGATGTGTGGGCCTTAGGCTTTGGTCGGGTTGATTCCTATTAAAATCCCCTTTGAGGCAAGCCTGGCTGCCCGAAGATAGTCAGTGAGAAGTAGGACAAAGAAGGCTGGGCAGGAGGGCCTGGCCATGGGAATCTGTTGGCAGCTTATACAGAAAAGCAAGAAGGAGGCTGCAAGCTCCGAGGCCACAGCGTTGCATAACTAGTGGAGTCCCGATGTGCGTGGCGCCCCCTGGAGTTGTGCAGCGCACAGACTGCACACAGGAACTCTGTCAACACTAGTCCCATCCCTCCTCTTCCAGCAGAGGCACTCCCCACCTGAACGCTGCAGGCTCTCCAGCTGGGCACAGTAGCATCCATCTTTGGACACATTTCCACCAGGCCAGCTCTTTTGAGAATACAAAAGCTTGGCTTACCAGAGAGAAAGGAATTTCTTTTGAATCCCTCAGGGACTGCAAGGTTGAGCTTGAACCTTGTTGATGGTTCAGTTAGAAGATGGCACAGGGCCCCCAGTTTGCTCACGCAGGAGCAAGAGGGGTGGACGTTCTTGGGGATAGTTTAGAAAGACTCTGAAGCATCTTTTTAGATGGTGTTGACAGAACGGCACGGGGGGTTCCAGGGGCCGGAGAAGAGAACAGAAGGGCAGGGAAGAGCTCCCCGCAGGATCAGGCAGGCTGGTGACGAGCGCTGCAGGCTTATCGCCCTCTCTCCAAGCTCTGGGATTATCGGGGAGGCAGGATTTACCAGTGGAATAATCCTCCTTCCAACGGGCACGGTAGATCCCTGCGAAGGCCCACACGCTGCTGCCAGGGAGGAGGATGTGTGTGGCTGGAAGAAGAGAGTTGATTCTGTGCCCTGCCAAGGGCGATCTTGGGCTTTCCTTTCTCTTCTTTCCTTTTTTTCCTCCTAATAACAACTAGAACCGGAACCTAGGGATGGCCTTCACACTGAGCTACAGCCATAGCTGTTTTTAAAAATGTTTACATCAAGACAGGGTCTTACTAAGTCACTGAATTGCTCGAGTGAGGCTTGAACTCACAGCCTTCCTGCCTCAGCCTCCCAGCGTGCTGGGCTCACAGAGGTGCACCCCCACGTCCCACCCCTGCCCTGGCCCATTCCCTTTTGCTCCTACCCACTAATTCCCTCCCTGCAGAATGGGTTGGGACCTCAGAGCACAGCGTGCAAGGCTTGGCAGAGGGGACTCTGGAGAAGAGGAGGTGGCCATGACGCAGCCTCCTCAGGGCGAGCTCCCCAGAACATGACTGTGAGACAGTGACCCGTCTCAGTGTCCTTCGCTCTTGTCCACTCTGTGCTCCTCCATCCGATAGTTACCTTATATACACTGGCCAGCACATAGCCCTGCTCTTCACATATCTCAATGTCCCTGCACTGCGTGCTTAGTGCTCAGCAACCTGTGTGATTGTTCTTCCATAGTTCACCCATTTGATGCTTAAAGAAACTGAGGCACAGAAGAATTCAGTAAGTTACCCAGAGTCAAAAGCTAGGGTTGGCAGAGTGGGGTTGCACCCAGGGCCCCAAATTGCAATTTGGGCTTTGGTTTTCAGGGTCCTTAGTGACTGGAAGGGAGGGTCGGTCCTGGAGGTCTGCTGCCCTGCCTGCCTTCCCGGCCTGCCTGTTCCCTTGACTTCCTGGCACCAGCCCACTCCCTACCACGGCCCAGGATCACCCCACAGGCAACTTCCCACCCAGGAAGAACTAGGGGCGCAGGATACTGGGACAGCTCAGGCTTGGGCTCAGCTTCCATTTCCTGACAAGAATAAACATGGGCATCTTGTCCTCTGGCTGGAGGGCAGCTCATGCGGGCGTCACTGTCTCCCACAGGAATCGGCAGATGGAGGCCTTTCTGGGGCCGGCCCATGCCGTGCCTCGGTTTCCCAGCCAAGGGTGACTCGCCTTTCACCAGCTCACTTTCTGGTGACCCTGGCGGCTCAGGGTCTTGGCCTGCGGGACGCTGGGATTCTCAAGTTCTGACAAGCATCAGGAACAAGTGTGAGCCACACAGGGGCTTCTTGTGGCCCCCCCACTCCTTCCCCACACACCAAACCCAGTGCTGGTGTGGGGATGGGCGGCACAGCACAGATGTTTGGGGGATGTGTGGGTGTGTGAGAACTCCAAAGTGGGTCAGAAAGGATTCCACAATTGGGTTTGGGTCCCTCAGCCTCCTCTTCCACCTGCACTTCGAATCCCTCTCCTGCTGCCCGGCTGGCATCTCCAGAGCTGTGTGCGCATGGTGAGGGACTCTTGAAGGCCCGGTGGGACACAAAGCCCACCAGGAGAAGTGGGGGCTCACTGCGCAGGGAGGCTGCCAGGGGCCGGGTTCTCCTCCTGTCTCCTGGGAGTCTGGAGAAGGTGAGAAGCCAGCACCACTCCACTCTCCAAGAGGTCAGAGGCTGTCTGTGGGGTGAGAGCTCGGGGGGAGGCTGTTCTGCTCCTCTTCAGTGAGAGGACTGGCCGGCTGTGTGACCTTTAGGCAACTCTCCGGGCCTTGAGTTTCCTGCTGGTGTCATGGGCGGGCTAACCAAAGTGACCCGCAGAGCCCTGACCTCTGGGGCTCAGCGAAGGTGACCCCAGAGCCTGGCAGCAGGCCCTCCAGCCGGGCCGGCCCCACCCTGTCCACCCCAGCTGCTGGAGACAGAGATCTGCATCCCCAGGAAGGGCCTGTGGCCAGGTCAGGGTTGGTTGTGTGTGGCCTGAGGACAGAGGCCCCTGAGAAATGGGGCCTCCTAGTGGCTGAGGCAAAGTCCAGGCTGGGATGAACAAACAGGTACTTAGTCCCTTTGGGCATCGGTGACGACATACTGGGCAAGAGGTGACCTCTGCAAAGAAATGTGTTTCTTATACTTCTGGGACCGCAGAGCCCATAGTCGAGGCACTGGAAGTCTTTTCACAGGACAGACAGGTCACACAGCAGTCTCCTGCTCTTCTACAGACTGGGCGTGATCCCAGCTAGGTATGATGGCACATGCTTACGATCCCAGCCCCTCAGGGGGCTGAGGCAGGAGGATCTCCATGAGTTCAAGGCCAGCCTGGGTGACATAGTGACTTCAAGAGCAGCCTGAACTTCAAATAGAGGCCTTGTCTCAAAAAGGGTGCTCATCTCTACCCTATGACTGCATCTGAATTTAATCAGCCTCCAAAGGCCCTACCTCCCATGGAGCCATCAGGCTTAGGGTCTCAGCATAGGAATCTGGGGGCACAGACCTGCAGCCCCCTAATGCTGTCTCTGTGGATCGCTGTGTGCCCCCTTCTCTCCAGGGAGCAGCACCCCAGGTGAGGCAGCAAGAGTAAGGGGGGGTTGGAGCTCTGCCCTAAGTGGCACAGTTCTTGGGAGTGTCTCTTCCTGGAGAGGGAGTGAGGGAGGACGCAATGGAAGTTGTCCAGCCTTTGTCCTTAGTCTGCTGCAGGGCAGGCAGCCACCCGTCACACTTGTGAGTGGGAGACAGGGTCCCTGGTGGAGAACAGTTGTGTCCTCAAGGTAGGACCTTCTCCCTCCTGCTCTTTTTTTTGCAGGGTAGTATAGGTTTGGTCAGGGTTCACCTGTGCAGTTCAGGCTGACCTGGAGTCTAGGCTTGCCTCAAACTCGGGTGATCCTCCTGCCTCAGCCTCCCAAGTGCTGGAATTGTAGGTGTGCACCACCACATCTGACTTTCTGTGTTTTGGAACAGATGCTGTAGAGATGCCCCTGGAGTCCCAGGAGGTCAGGCCTTGGCGCCAGGTGCGTGTTGGTACAGGCATACCTGATCCCAGACCAGTTCCTGACATAGAGACCGTGATGATAAGCATACTTTTGCCCCCCAAGGAAATTCCTCAGAGAGGAGAAGGAGGTGGGAGCAGCGCATACCGCCGCTGAGAGGCATTTGGAGCCCAGCCTGCCATCTCCTTGAGGACCCCCACCTCTCTGGACTCTGCCTGGGTGTGACAGGCACCAGGCCTCGAGGCTCCTCAGCGCTTCAGGTCCCTCAGAGTCACAGTGGTCATTTTCCGGGAGAGGAAGAGGAGACTGAGCACAAAGTTCCCCACTCAGGCTCTGTCACAGACCCCTGGCCTCTTAAGGCAAAGAGAAATAAAGCTTTCTGAGTAATGGGATGTCTTAGAGGCTCGGTGTGTCCTGTGTTTAGACATTCTTGATCCGTGAAGAATTGAGATGTAGGGCCGGGGATTTAGCCCAGTGGTTTCAGTGCCTGCCTTGCAAGCGCAAAAGCCTGGGTTCAGTCCCCAGTAACCACATACAACAATGCTGAGTGTGGTGACTCACGCCCAGCAGCAGTCAGAACCACATAACCACAGTGCCGGGCGTGGTGGCTCATGCCTGTAATCCCAGCACTCGGGAGGCAGAGGCAGGAGGATTGTTGTGAGTTCAAGATTGAGCTCAGGACCATACAAAAGCGAGACCCTATCTCAAAAAAAAAAGAAGAGATGTGGTGTGTTGACACACCAAGTCCCCTCAGTAAATGTCATCAGGATCCGAAACACTATGTCTTGCTGATACAGAAGTTGTCCATGCTGGGCTCACACTTCCAATCCTTCTACCTCGGCCTCCCTGAGTACTGGGATCACAGGTGTTGCTGCCACACCCTGCCCTGCTTTGTGCCATTTCTCTCTGTTAGTGCACGATCGCGGTGCACTGTGACTATAGTCACTGTGGGGAGCTGGTGCATGGACAAGATACGTCTCGGTTCTTCTCACGTGCCCTTCCTGGTTTGTGGCAGGCTGCAGAGCCCCCTTTCACACGTCACTCCCTGTCTCCCACACTTGAGCACCTCACAGCACAGGCGCCAACGAGAGGACAGACCCTGTCTAGGGCCAGGGCCTCCTTTGCTGGCTGCAAGGTGAGCACCCTATGCCAGGCTGGGCTGCACCCCTAGGCCAGGCCGTGGGGTCACTGCCGCCCTGCCCCCTGCAGGTGGGGCAGCTGGGAGAGATCCGGTTAATTCAAGCTGTGAAGTGAGCGGGTGATTTGGGTGCTAATTAGAACGACAGGAAGTAAACAGCCTCGGAAACAACCCGTGTGCGCTGAGCCCGCTGGGCCTGCGCACTGGTACTTGCCAGCTCTTCCCTGCTTGGCGCAGTGGGCTTGTCTCTATGGCGACCGAGCTGCGCAGCAGAGATCAAAGCAGGAGATGGGTTAGCGCCAAACCGGCCGAACCAGGGGTGGTGAAGCGATTCTGGAAGGAACCTGGAGCAGGGGGGCCTTGGAGTGACTTCCTCCCCCTCTGTCTGTCCCTCCCGTCTCAGTAGGAAAAACCACTCTTACCTGGGGTCGGGCCTCCCATCAACTCATGTTTACGGATGCTGGTTAAGGGGCATGGATTCTGGAGCCACAGATTTGAGGAGTCGTATTCTTCTGCCAGGCAGTTGCTGTGTGATCCTTTATAAGTCACTTAACCTCTCTGAGCCCCAATGTTACCACCTGAAAAATGAGGATCATAACAGTAGTATTCTCCCAGGGTTGTTGTGAAGAGTAAAGAAGGAACAAAATGGATGGAAAGTGATGAGTGAATTTCTCCTGTTGGTCCTTGAACGCATTATGAGCCCAGGCTGAGCCCAGGTGATTCTCCTGCAAGTACTGACATCCCAGGGGAGCCAGGCATGGGACAGAGCTTGGGAAGATGAGGCCTAGCAGGGTTTTGAAGGCTGACGAGGAGCAACACAGATGGAGGAAGTGCTGATCAGGGGTACCAGGTGCTGAAGCTTCCCTGGGGGATCTGGGGCAGCTGGGATCCAGTGAAAAAACTTTGCCTTCTTCTGTAGATAGCAGGGAGCCAGGGGAGGGGCTACAAGATCCAACATGTTATTTTTCCCTTTTACTATAAAGCAATATATGTTCACCGTAGAAATTTTGGAAACTTGAGAAAAAGTAGAAAGATGCCAAAATGCTCCGTATCCCTCCCTGCCCTGCAAGGGAACCCACAGTTAAACCATTTCAATACGGATGCCTTTTAGGTACCTCCTTGTTTTGTTTTGTTTTGAGACAATCTCTCTAGGCAGCCCAGGCTGGGCTCAAACTCACAGGAATCCTCCTGCCTCAGCCTCCCTGGTGCTGAGATTACAGGCATGCAGGTGTGATGACACCTGCTTCACTTTGTCCCTGCCCCCACCCCCAGTGAGAGCAACCTGTTCAGTGAGGGGCATTGGGAACTGGATTCTGCCTCAGAGGTAGGGAGGCAGTAGCCAGCAGGGGGCGCTGCCGGGATGAGTTCTGGTAGGGTGCTGGAGAGTGGAGAGGGGAAGAGTCTTGGGACCTGGGGAGGGCTGTCTGCCTAGCCTCAGAAGAGACTCTCAAAGTACAGCCTGGGATGGGGCCCCAGAGCTCTCCATCTCTGTGCCTCCCTCTTCACTTTTTGTGTTGTTGATGTAAAATACATGGAGATAACTGACTTTGTTTTGAGACCAGGATCTTCCTATATAGTGCAGATTGGCCTTGCACTCAGCAATCCTCTTGCCTCAGCCTCCCAAGTGCGGGGATTACAGGCATGCGCCTCCACACCCGGCCTTGGATTGATTTTAAAACGCCGTTTGATACTAGCCATGGTCCCTCCTATGTTCCGGAAGTTTCTCTCACCTGTCTGCTCCATGGGCCCCGCTGGTTGTACTGGCCCGAAGGGATACACATGCTCCTCTGGCAGGTGAAAACTCTAGGTCCTGACTGTCTCCCCAGGGCACTGGAGGGGGCTGCTCAGGGCCCTTTCTTGGATGAGGGCTGAGGGCCAACAGTGGCAGAGCCAGCCTAGAACTGACCTCATCTCCTGAGTGACTGAGCCCACGGGGGACGCCCTACACAGACCTGGCTGCCTGGTTCACTTGTGCTAACAAATAGCTCTTTTTCTGCTCTGGAGCTGGAGCTGGCTCTCACCTGACCTCCTAGGCCACTAGGTGTGTCCTCAGGCTGTGCCCTGAGTGGCCCTTCCCATGT
>PVIR01043152.1:0-11896 GCA_004026965.1 Petromus typicus | reverse complement strand
TCCGAGAACGACCAGACCAGGAAGCTGCCGTCAGCTTCTCTCTCCACTGGGACCCAGGTGTGAGCACACCCTTCAGGAGGCTGATGCAGGAGGAATGCGCATGCCAGGCCGTCCTGGGTGATTCAGTGGGACTAGGCCTTAAAATAAATCACAGAGGGCCTGATTCAGAGTCACAAAGTGAATCTGGTCCAGCCCTTGCCTGCCAGCCCCTCAGTGGCTCCCCCTGCAGTTAGGAGGCTGAATCTGGCCACTCCCGGTCTGGCTTCCCGACACACACTGTGCCAGCTGGACCCACTATTCCTTATCTTCCTGGCTCAGCCACATCACCTGCTCATCACCAACCTCTCCCCTCGCTCCTCCTGCCTCTGTGGCACCTGTGGCGCTGCCTCCTGCCCAACGTCTTCCATGCTGCGTCACTATACCTTCGCCTTCGTGAAGCAGCTCTGTCTGTTCTGCGGGCGCCATGTGTGGAGGGAATAAATGCAGCCTCCCTGAGACTCTCCACTTACTAGAGATCAAAGCAGGCAAGGTCGAAACCAGAGGCCCAGGCTAGAATGCACAGTGCCAGGACCAGGGCAGTCTCCAGGAAGAAGCCCCCCTCCAAATGTACGGACAATTGTACCTCAACGAGACCCAAACAGAAAATTCTGTGGCATCATTTGACTTCATAAAAGGTTGAGCAGCAGGCCTGGTGCAATGAAGCAAGAGGAAAAACGTACAGAAATTAGCTGGCCCTGAAGGGCCGAACCTGGAATCCCAGCTACACGGAGGCTGACGCAGTAATTTGGTGAGAACTTTTCTCCAAGGGGTGGAGAGATGGGTATGGTGGCATACACCTGGAATTGCGGTGGTCAGGAGGCTGAGACAGGAAGATGGCTGAGTTTGAGGCCAGCTTGGGCTACATAGTGAGTTCAAAGCCAACCTGAACTATACAGGGGAGATTGTCTCAAAATAAAACAAAAACAAAACTTCATTTAAAGACACTAAAAAAACCTTAAATGTAAAGGTTTATATTCTTGGGCAAGATTGGGCAGCATTAACATGTACCTACACTATTGCAAAGCTCTAACACCCTTTAAAAACGAATTCTGCCTCTGAAAAAGATTTAGCTACAAACAATCTACAGTCTCATTTGCAATCCGATTCTTAGCAAGTGTGGCTCCCATTTGGGAACTTTTGAAGAGAAAGAACCTAGTCCACTAGTCCGGAATGTCACTACTGTTTTTATGATTGTTCACATTTCTTAGTATCATCCTAGTGTTCGGTTTGTATACATGTATTTACTCTCAAGGCCGTTTGTTAGGCCAGCAAGAGGCTGGCTGCTGTAGACTCAGAGATGACGGGACACAAGGCAGAACCCAAAAGCAGACAGAAAGACGCTGTCCTACATGTGCTTCCTGGAGAATCTAATTAATGTAAGTCCAATAATTAGTGTGTTGCTGCAAAAGCGGCAGGTTTATTGCCCTTACTTTGTAGATGGAAAAAGCTGAGGCTGGCACACAGCTGAAACGTGGTTTGTAGGGATTTTGCTAAGACTCAGCACAGCTGTGCGGGATGGCACTCACCTCTGATCCCAGCACTCTGGGAGGCTGAGGCAGGAGCATCACAACTCACAGCCCAGCTGGGCAACCTCCTGAGGCCTTGTCTCTGAAAATGTTAAAAGGGCTAGAATAAAGCACCGTGCGAAGGCTGGGGGTCAGCCTGGCCTGCCCGCTGATGACTGAGCGAAAGGTGAGGAACTGGGCACCTGAAGTTCCCCGCCGCGTTCATCAGGAAAGGTTGATGTGGTTTGCTGAGCTCGGCAGGGAAATGCAAACAGAGCGACATTATCCCTACTTTCCTGTAACAGAACTCTCAGAAGACACACGGGCAGCTCAACGCTTTGTTTCCCAGCGTTGCGCTGGCCACAAAGTGCTCATTTTCTGAAAACATGACTCACCCGGCGTCAGGAAGCGTTTCTTCTTGCATAGTCCTTGGAGCCAGAAAGATTCAAACACCATGGAGTGATTTTCACCTGGCAAATGCTTCCTGGGGGTCCAGGGGGCGGTGAAGAAAGCAGGTGACCGAATATGCTGACCGTGGGGACCGAAGGACTCAGGGAGGCGCAACGGAGGAGCCTGATCAGGAGATCACAGAGCCTCGGAAGCCCTAAGGGGGAGCCATGCCCTTCGGAGCATGCGCAGATGCCACAGCGTGGACACGGGGTCTCCTTGCCCTTCGGAGCATGCGCAGCTACCACAGTTCCACTCCCTTGGGGGCATGCGCAGATGCACGGCGAGGACACACGTCTCCACACCCTCCCTTCGGAGCTTGCGAAGCCACCTCTGTTCCATGTCCTTCAGAACATGTGCAGTGTAACCAAGGTGGACCCTCGGAAGCCAAGAACACATTCATAGAGGCATTTATATTGAAAATTGGAAAGAACAAGAGGAAATAGAGAATTTTAAAAATAATTACTATTTTACCTCTTTTCCACATAAAAAGCCAGTCTGTTCACACAAACACCAGCTCATTTTGCACATATATATTTGCATTATATATACATATATACAAATTGTACATTTGAAACAAGATAGTGATATTTGAATTGAACTGGTATCTGCCTAGAATATATCTTAACCACTTTCATCCCTTTATTCTCCTTCTGCAGACACCCCCCACACACAACCAATAGTATTTTTTAAATCAAAGTCATGTGACTTTTACTGTTTTGGTAATTTTTTAAAATATTTTTTTTTTGTTTTTGAGACAGGATCTGGCTACACAGATCAGGCTGCCTTTGAACTCAAGGGGACCCTCCTGCCTCGGTCTCATGAATGCTGGAATTATAGCTGTGTGCCATAACACCTGGCTATTTTGGAAATATTTTATTTAACTCATCATTATAAAGCTGGGTGAAGGTCTGTTTCTAAATCCAGTTGGTGTTGTTGTTGTTGTAGTTCAGGCTGGTCCTGAGCTCAGCCTTGAACTCACAGCAATCCTCCTGCCTCTGCCTCCCAAGTGCTGGGATTACAGGCGTGAGTCACCACACCCGGCACTGTGGTATGTGGTTACCGGGGATCAAACCCGGGCCCTTGCACTTGCAAGGCAGGCGCTAGAACCACTGAGCTAAATCCCTGGCCCTTGTTGCTTGTATTTAATGACTATAGAGATGAGGAAATGAGAAGCCCAAACAGAACCTGAAGAGTTGAGGGAACACAAGAAGAAAAAGAAGTCAGAGGAGGAAGACTGAGCTTGCCTCCTGGCGATTTATCTGACTCCTCCTCAGAAGAAAGGCAGCCACTGTCCAGCAGCCGGTCAGACACTTGGGGCCATGTGAGGCCTCTGGAAGTGTGTTCAAGGAAAGGGGTTCAACCAGAAGAGCAGCAGATGGGGCCAGGGGTAGGGGCCTTGTCTGGTGTCCGACCTTGCAAAAATTCACCTCAGCTGGAGCTGGCCCTGCTGGAGCCCGCAACCCTGCCAGGAACTGAGCAGGAGCTGGTGGTCGGAGGCCCGGGCAGCTCTGGGGACAGGGTGGTGGCAGCAGGTTGTATGTGTCAGTGTGCTCTGGAGGAGTGTGCTGTGGAAGGCAGCCCGATGGTGAGTTTGCTCAGGCCTTCTCCTGGCTGGGGGTGTTCTTGTCTTTGCAACATCCACATGTCAGCCCCAGTTCCTGCAAAAAGCCGTGCAAGTTAGCTGCACACCTGTCATCCCAGTAACTTGGAGGGCTGAGATAGGAGAGCTGCAGGTCCCTGCCTCAAAATAAAAATTTAGAAAGGAGCCAAGGATGTAGTTCAAGGCTTCCTGGGTTTAATTCTAATGCTGGGGAAACAGTTTTTTGTAAATTTCCCAAAACTTTCTAATAGATGTTTTTCTTCTTAAGTCAGTTAGGATAAACTCCTACTCTATACTCATTCCATCTCTGACTGATTTAAACTAACATCGTTGAGCTGGGTGTGGCGAGGCAGGATTGCTAATGCAAGGACAGTCCAAAGCAAGCATGGGGACCCTGTTTCAAAAAACAAAACTGGGACATGTCATGCTTAGCTGTGAATGAGGTTGGGAAATGGGTCTGTAGTGCGACAGAGTCAGTGCTGACACCTGCACACCCCAGAACTGGGGGACAAGAAGTTTCTGCTGTTTCTGCAGTGCAGCACTGCAGTGCTGTGTTAGGGCAGACAGAACTGACAGATGAAGGAAGGTGAAAATGGGTGGCGGGGGCCAGATAGCTCAGTGGTTCCGGCACCTGCCTTGCAAGCACAAGGTTCCCAGTTGGATCCTGGTAACCACATACAACAATGCCAGGTGTGGAAACTCACACCCAGCAGCCATCAGAACCACATACCACAGTGCCAGGCGTGGTAGCTCATACCTGTAATCCAGCACTCAGGAGGCAGAGGCAGGAGGATTACAGTGAGTTCAAGGCTCACCTGGTCTACATAGTGAGCTAAGGGCCAGCCTGAACTACAAAGTGTGATCTTCTCCCCCCCCCAAAAAAAAGGACAGTGCACTGAGTTTTGGGCCATAGTGCTGCTCCTGAGAGTTGGCTCCCTTCACACTGCGAGGATGCTCCTTTTCCTACTTTTACTTGGCCCAAACATGTTCTGCAGAGCCTGTTTCTTTCTCTGTTTTTAATATAACTTTGCTGCCATTAAAAAAAAAATACTGGGTGGGAGTAGAATTTCTGATACATGATTAAAAATTAAAAAACCAGCACTGTGTGCATCCATGCTAGAAATCGAACCCAGGCAGGGTGCTGACCCTGAGCTATATCCCAGCCCTTTATTTATTTTAAAACAAGATCCTACTAAATTCTTAAGTTGTCCCAGTCTGGGCTCAAACTTGTGAATCTGTCCCCTTCACCCACTCATCGTGCTGGGATGACTGGTACGCACCACCATATCCAGTTTAGATGTCCTTTTTACAGCAGGTTTGCGTTCTCAGAACTGAACTAAAAGCTGACAGTTTTCATGTAGGCCCTGCCCTCCACACACACCTCCAGCGTGTGTCCCGCACGGACGTGTCGTCACGCAGAGCCCACAGCCTCACTCTAGGTGGTGGTGTGCAGCGTATGGATTCCTGCAGTACACACACCTGTCTCCACTGGCGTTTGTATCAGACAGGAAATGTATGTTTCCCTAAAATCCTCAGGACTCCACCTGTTCATGCCCCACCTGCACCCCCTGGTAATCACTAATATCTTTGTTATCTCTGCACTTCTCCTTTTGTAGAAAATTACAAGGTTGGAATCAGCGTTTTCCAATCGTAACATGCACTCTTTCCTCCCTTGACAGCTCTTTCTTCACAGATGGAAAGTTTGCTTTGTTTTCCACCTCCGGACTTACACTCAGGCTTCCCTTCCTCACGAACGAAGCACATTTCTAAATGCTTTTCTGTGAGTCCCCTGTCTCTGTCACTTCTGAGTCTTTTTCTATTAACTGTTGTTTCTTCTGCTTCACTGCATACTGGTTCATTCTTCGTTGGCTGCTGGGCATTTTAAATTTCACACTGAATACTCCATATGAAAATGCAAACAGGGCTGGACTTCTGGTCAGACACAGAAGTTACATAGAATAGGCCTAAGGCGGCCCCTGTGGGTTCCACCCGAGCTCTGGACTCAGTCTTCGTTTGGTTCTAGGCTGCAAGCTGCCCAGCACTGTGAAGGCTGCAGCCTTCTCACCTTTCTTGTGGCCCCGCCTCTCCTCCGCTCACAGATCAGCGACCAGCAAGAGCTGGCTCTTTCTGCAGCTCTCTGATGCTCTTTCATGCATTGCCCTCTTCACCACTAGGCCTTTGGCTTCCTGAAGTCTCAACTCAGCAACAAACAGTCCATCAATCTTGTGTCCTGCTCCTTGGCCTGCAAACTGCCTGACAGGCGATAAGCTCGCTAATCATCAAGCTCATTGTTTGTTATTTTTACTTTTGAGATGGGTCTTGCTAAACTGCCCAGGCTGGCCCCAATTTGTGATCCTCTTACCTCAGCCTCCAAAGTACCTAGGACTGCAGGATCGTGCCAATGCACCTGGCTTCTTTCTGGGTGGCAAATGCTGTAATGCCTCTTCTCTGGTCTTGAAACTGGATGATTCATGTATTTTTTTCCTCCCAAACTCTACTTGTTTAAGGTTGAAAGGTCTCTAAGTCTCTTTTCCTTTTCTTGATTGTATGTATAAAATACATTTGAGAAGCATTCCCATTACCAGTTGTCTCCAAAAGACATTAAAAGGGCAACTAAGAGATAAAACAGCCAGGCAAATTTGCACATGCCTGGAATTCCAGTTCTATGGGAGGCTGAAGCAGGAAGATTCAAACTTTGAGCACAGCCTGGGGAAAAGTGTCCTATTTATATGAAAAAAAAATTTTTTTTTACAATTCTGAGGATTGAGCCTTCTGATCTGCCTCAGTCCTTAGAGAGCTAGGACTACCAGTACATGCCACCACATACATGGAAATATTCTCGAGTGTCCCTTATCTGTTTAAAAACCAAAAGCAGGGACCAGGGATTTAGCTCACTGGTTCTGGCACCTGCCTTGCCAGTGTGAGGGTCTGGGTTCGATCCCTGGTAACCACATACGACAGTGCTGGATGTGGAGAACTAGAGGTGTTTCAGATTTTGGAGGGTTGGAGTTTTTTGGGGGGAGGGTAGACTCCTTCATAAACTTTACTGGTTGAACATCTCTGATCTGAAATAAAATCCAAAAATGTTTGAGACAAATTTCAGATGTTTGATTTTTACGTTAGGGAATCTCAATCTATATTTACAATAACTGGAAACCAGCAGAGGAAAAGGGTTCATACCAAAACTTCACAATCAGCCTAGTACAGAAAGGAAACAAAACACCATTCTTTCCTAGCAAAGATGATTTATTGAGCTCCACGGAGGAAATATGATGCTATTCCACAGCAAAACCAACTCTGGCTCTCACAGAGGAAATGCACATTAGCAGTACACTTCCAATAAAGTCTGGGCAGTACTGCTGACTGCATTAGACCATGCTGTTTTTTCTGGTCTTCTCAAATTAATATTTTTCTAAAATAATTCTGGAATTTCAATTAAAGGTCAAGAGTGAAATTCACAGATATATAAAATATGTGATTTGTGCTTAAACAATTAATAGTTGTTGGGTAGCCACCATTTTTGGAAATGATTTCAACAGTCCATGAAGTGTTTTATAAATATTTTGGAGTATATTGAAAAGCTTTATCCCCATTCAACTAAGTATCTTCTTTTTAAAAATAAAAACATGTCCTAAAAATTAAAATGGTAAGATGTTGCAAATGAGATAAAAATATTTTAAAATTAATAAATATTAAAGTGAAAAAATAAGTCCTTTCATAGAACTGTAGTGGATATTTATTACTAATCTTACGAAAGAATTACTTTTAAAAAAAACCATACAGTACTGAAAAAACAGATATGCTTGGAAAGTCTATAAACTTTCTTCCCTTTAAAAACTTTAAAAATGTTTGGAAAAGAAATAAGAGTCCCTTCTTTAAAAACCTATCACACCCATCACAATTAATACAGCTGTCATCAGTTGGCTATAAAAATAGGTAGAAATCAATGTATAGATAAAATTTTTAATTCTAGCATAATTAAGAAAAATGAAAATGGATTAATCTCCCCAAATGCAAATAAAGCTGATTTGATCTCTAATACTTAAAAATGAATAATTTATTGTAATAAGTACTTTCAATTAGTTTATTTAATAGAATTATGTTTCTTTTTCAAACTAAATTATTCATTTAGAACCATTATAATGATTAAATAAAAATCCTAAACTAGATTCAACTACAGGTTAAATGGTTTCCCACATCCGAAAATATCTGAAGTACAATCATCTTTTGGCTTAACTTCCTCTAAAATTATCAAGGACAGCCAAGATCCAATCAATGAATGCACACTCATCACACATGGCTTACATTCCATTTACGTAAATAGTTTTCATATGCAAGTGCGCCATTTTCTTTGTGCAAAGTCTTAAATTCAAAACAAAAGTTGGGCAAAAAAAAATGTTGAATTATTCTTTTCACCACTAAGGGACGGATAAAATCCTTTTTTTGGTTTCTCTGAGACAGGGTCTCACTGTGTATGTCGTTCAGGCTGGCCCTGAACTCCTCCTGCCAACCCTCTGGTCTCAGCCTCCTGAGTGCTGGGATTATGGCTGTGCACCACACACCTGGCTCTAACACACTGTGCACACCGAGGTCTACTTTGCTGTGACCACACAGAAACGGGTAACACGACACCATTACAGAAGTACGGATTCACAGGAATCGGCGTGAAGCCCGCAGAGCTACAGCCGAATGGAAGCTGATTTAGTCCAACACATAGTCGCTAAGTCAGTCGGGGGCAGTGAGAGAGCGAGACTAGGACGCACGCTGACCAGTCCCGGTCAGGCACACCGCTCCCACGCGCTGCATCAGCTCCGCGCTCTCCGGACGGGACGGCGCGATGCACTCAGCGCAGGCGAGGCCCTGGCCTCCCTCCAGCCTGCCGGCGGGAGCGGACACTGCTCTACGCTTCCTGCTCTCGGGCTCTCCATCCCCGACGAGAGCACCTGTCCCTGTGGATCACAGTGACAGCCCCGACTACGGAGATGCCGGGCGGCGCAGCACCGTCCAGGTGGCCCCGGGTCACAGCCCCGAGTCGCGGGCAGCTCAGCACCAGCACTGAGGGGCCGGCCTGGCCTCGGGCTTCAGGGCCACGCTGTCCTCCGGGGGCTGGCTGAGCATGAGCGGCTTGTGGCTCTTCAGCTTGTGCGCCAGGGTCATGAAGATCGCCTCCACGTGGTCATTGTCGTGGGGGTTCTTGGCAGAGGTCTCAAACAGAGGCATGCTGTGCGTGTCGGCGAACTTCTGGGCCAGGTCCGTGGGCACCTGGACGGCGCTTCGCAAGTCACACTTATTCCCCACGAGAATGCGCGGTATGTCGCCAGCGAGCAGGTGCTGCTTGCATTCCTCAATCCAGGCCGGCAGGCTGTGGAAGCTGGCCATGTTGGTCACGTCGTACACGAAGACCACGGCATGCACGTTGCGGTAGTAGTGCTGCACCATGCTCTTCCGGAAGCGCTCCTGGCCCGCCGTGTCCCACAGCTGGATCTGCGAGCAAGAAAGCAAAAACGTCACTGCAGTCACCTAAAAGGCCCGATGCCCCTCCAACTCGGAGACCAGAGCAACGGGCACCCAAACCCACCAGAGGGCAGAGCCCGCTCTGCGCAGGCGCACTCGAAGCATGCACTTCCTCGGCACCACCCACTTCCGGGAGTGAAGCCACGCCTCTCCGTGGTTTCGGCTACAACCCCTCAGATTTTAAGAAACGCGGAATATTTAATGCCTATGAATTTGGCTACTGAAGACCTAATCTAATGTAAAGTTCAGACCTAGCCGACAGGGTCATGGTTTGGGCCAGTCCAAGCCAAATGCAGGAGACAGGCACACGTGCTGTGCCCACCTGATGCGGCTGGTTGTGGATCTGCTGACAGACGAGACTGGATGTTGGGACTCAGCACAGACTGTAAGTCTGGGCCAGACTCAGGCCGTGCTGGGTGCGGAGAGGACTGGGGACCCCCCACGCGGGACTCCATGCGGGGCTCCTCGCGGACCTGGCCAGGAGTCTCAGAAGACGCTCACTGGTGCACATGTGAGTGTGCGTAGTGTACTAAATGTTATCAGAATGACTGACAGCGCACGCCTGGAACCACAACACTCGGGAGGCTGGGGCAGGAGGAGCCTGGGCAACGTAGTGCCTTAAAGGCCAGCCTGATTACACAGTGAGACCTTGTCTCAAAAACAAGAAGAAAATGAGTATTTTTAAATGTAATAAATGATGCAGATACTGCCACTCTCTTCTATGTTAACACCACATTATCAGTTTTGATTTTCTCTTGTTTTAACTGTTTTAAATTCAAAATGTTTCGTCAGCCCCCTAAACCAATGAATATGATCTAGCTGTGCACTAGGCAGACACATGAGACACTAAACAATTTCTTAGGCTTTCTAGGCCCCTCAAGGTGCCAAGTGACAAAGTTCTTGCAAGTCAGATATAAGCAGGCTGGGGAGTGCCCCCAGAAAAACAGTATGTTAGGTTTAAAAAGACTGCATTTGGCATATGCTTTGCGCCCTCTCACAAACCCGAGCCAGACACTCCAGAAGGCAGAGCAGCAGTGGCCATGGCCCGGCCCCCAGCACCGTGCACTGATGCCTCCGCTCTCCTGCCTGAGAAAGATGAGCACTTACATGGTTAAGCTGCCTTAGCTGATCCTGTCTTAACACTACAACTTAGTCCTCTAAAATCAAAACAACACAAAACAAGCAAACAACTGACCTGGAAGTATAAGAGGAGTCATTATTAGGACTAGGAAATGGCTCTCAGGGAGGGATGGGTGAATAAACGTGTGTGTTATGTGTGGACACTGCAGTGAATCTCACTGACCCATGCAACAGTAATAATCACAACAAATCGGGCAGGAGGACGCACACCTGTGAGCCCAGCACTCTGGGAGCCTGGGCACAAGGACACACCTGTGATCCCAGCACTCTGGGAGCCTGCAGGACTGCAAGTTACCTGGGGCGTTCAAGGCCAGTGTGTATTATACACAGTAGGCACCTCTGTCAAAGCACAAACAGCAAAGGAAAGAAAGAAGCAGAAATCTATCAAATGATAAAAGATTAACAAAATGTGGTATGTCCATGCAATGGAACACCATTCAGTCATTAAAGAGAAACAAGACAACATGTTGCACCACAGATGGACTCTGAAAGCTCTGATGTGAGAGAATCTAGACATAAAAACCCCCTATGTATATGGGCGAATGTTGAGAGAAAGTAGATACATGGTTGGCAGAGTTTGAGGGAAAATAAGGAACAGGGAGTGACTAGTAATGGGTAGGGAGCTGTTTATTTTTTCCCAAGGTACTGGGGAGTGAACCTAGGGCCTGTGCACTTGCATCCGCAACCCTTTTATTATTTGGGGCAGGACCTTAAGATCGGAGATAAGGGCATGGCACAGCTAGCTGGGGAAGTAAGCACGACCCGTTGATCATACGCAGAACAGCTCCCCAGACCCTGCTTATGGACTTCTCCCTACAACTTCAGGTTTTCGATAGGACACCCTGATCTGACGTCAGCATGAGACAGGATCCAGCTCCGCTTCGCAGGACCCATACGCAGAAGTTTTCAAGGATTTCAAGATTCCAAACACTACAAAGGACAGGATGAAAAGCCTGACTTCCAAACTTTCCACCAAAGCCCATGGTGTATCTCAGTTGCAGCCTGTACTTTATCTTGACTTTTACCCTCTTTTCCTCTTGACTCGGCCCAACCTTGCTCTGCAGAGCCAGTTTTTCTACTCTTTTAGCTTCTCAAATAAACTTGGTCACTGTTTTTTGCTCATTTGTTCAATTAATTTGTTCAAGACAAGTAGAACCTGGCATCTAATTCCAGAGAGAGAGTCAAGCAACCCGAAACTCAGTAGCTTTTAGTTGGCAAGACATTTTTAAAGCATGCTGCCCAGTAACAGACCCACTAGTTGCCATGTTGCCCAGGCTGAATGGGAACTTGCAAACCTCTTGCCTCAGCAGCCCAGCGTTGTGGGATTATGGGTATGTGACAACACAGAATGGAGCTTCTTTCTGGAGCAATGAGATACTCTTGGATTGACAGAGATAATGGTTGCGCAGCCTTGTAAATATCCTTAAAGTGCTGATGAGCTACATCTCCTGTTTTTAATTTTATTTATTTATTTATTTATTTGGTTTTTAGACAAGGTCTCACTTTGTAGTTCAAGTTGATCCTGAACTCACTATGTAGCTCAGGCAAGCCTCAAACTCACAGCAATCTTCCAGCTTCTGCCTCCCGAATGCTGGGATTACCAGCGTGAGCCACCACACCCAGCACTGTGATATGCAGTACCAGAGAT